>JABXWE010037318.1:0-15419 GCA_014611495.1 Limonius californicus
CCCCCCCCCCCCCCCCCGGAACCGCTTTCGCATTACTTCAGGGGGGTGCGGGCGTCCCTTACACACTAACCATTCATGCAGCATGCACCCTAAACGTAACTAACTGAATTGCGGTCGCCCCAGCGGGGATTCGAAACCACGCCGGAACAAACGCAATTCAGTGTGACCTCGAGTGGTCAATGCGGTCCCAAATAATATTATTTAAATCTATTATAAATCTCAAATCTCGGGGATTTTTTAAAGAAGGCCTGTGTAGTGAAGTGGAAAAAAATTAAATCAGCTTCTCGACGCGACGTTCCTGATTGAACACGCGGTTTACCGCATCTAGCGGAGCATATGACTTGCATACTTTATTGATATTTTAATTAAAGTAAACGCTTCAGGAGTGCTCCATTTTATATCATACTGGGCACGTTATCTTAAATTTGCAATTCATGAGGTACCTAGTCACTTTTTGGCAGATTTTTTGCTGTTTCCTAAAAATCGTTCGATGAGTCAAGTTATATTGGTAAGAGTGATAAATGTAAATCTAATACGAACTGAAAACCGTTAGAGTGGAATCAAGATAAAATAATTTATACGTCTTAAGAATATTTGGTATCCAGTGCATCAACGAATAGCCAATGCCGTAAGCGCTTTATAAGATATTGATATTTTTGTAAAGTAAACGCATGGACTGAAGAAATAGAAAACAGGAAAATGGAAGTAAACATAAGCAAAACAAAAACTATGATTGTGAATGAAAAACATAAAGGAGAGCAAAACAATAAAGACATAAAATGTAAAATCAAGAAATTGGAAAGAGTATCGACTTATGAATTCCTAGGAAGTATGATATCGGAGGACGGTAAAATGAAGGCAGAATTAGTAAATAGAGCTAACAAGTCGACAAGAATCTACTATACCATCAACAAAACAATATTAGGACACAAAGACATAGATTTAGAGGTGAAAAAAAAAATACATAATATGATAACATTACCAACACTAACATACGCCTGCGAGAGCTGGACAATTAGGAAGAAGGACTAGTTTAAAATTAATGCTATGGAAATGAAACACCTCAGGAAAATGACAGGAAAAACTAAGTGGGACAGAATAAACAATGAAGACATAAGAGACATAACTAAACAGGAATCAATAATGGAGATAATAAAAATGAAGCAAATAAACTGGTATACACACATAGTAAGAATGGAACCCAACAGAATAACAAGGAGAATAATGGAAGGGAGAAAACCAATCAAAAAACAAAGAGGCAGACCCAGAAGAAATAGGGGCAGAAAGGGGAGTGACAATGGAGGAATTGAAAACAATAGCGAGGGACAGGGAAAGATGGAAAAAATGGGTACAGGACTAGAGACCGCCATCCGACGCCCGAAGGGGCACTAAGGATTAGAAAAGAAGAAGAAGAAGAACAAGTAAATATTACATACATACATACATCTTTCTCGCGTTCCCCATGTTAAATTCCTATATTCTAGTTGAAAAGATATACATAGGTATAGGAATACAGCAATCGCAAATCTAGATAGCTATAGTTATGTATGTCTAGTACTTACAGGTAAAGTTACACCATCAAATTTGCTTCTATTTCAGTCATCCGTGTATGTTCCCTTTTTTGATACCATTTCAAGCATAAATCATATTTTAAAAGAAATTGTGATCTGTATCAATTCCCAGTAACTGTATGAAGTTACATTTAAAATATGTTACTCAAATATATTCTGGATTTCCAAATTATTTCTATTTAGATCTATAGCGTAAGCAAATTAAAAATCAAGTACCCACAATTTGTCAGAATGGAACAGCGCTACATACTCTCTAGAACGACAAAGTAGCGCCATAAATTAATATGTAGGTGTATTATGCCCAAACAAGATAATAGATACAGGAAGCTATACAAATGTAAATGTCTACATGTCATACTATCATAATTATTATATTTATGTGTTGTAAATAATCTGCGGTATAAACATGCGAAATTGAAATGTAATTTATCGACCACCAACCATGACTCATTACAGTTGCATGGTTTTAAATGCAACTGTATGTTTTTCTGTTGAACCTTATGAATTCACATATTAAATTGTCTGGTCATATTAAGCTACTGTAAATAAAATAATTATTCAGTTTAATCCGTTGTATACCTAACAAATGAGTTTATAAAAGCAAACGGCTGTAGCTGACAGCATTTTGCTGAAAAGGGGTTTTAAATGTTCGCAACTTCGGTCTCTGTTAGGTCCTTATAATAAAAGTGTTACATATTCTAATTAATAAATTATAACCTTTAAAATTGCTTGATGGCAATCATAATTCTTGACAATACAGTCGATTCCGCTTAAATGTGCCACCGGTTAAACGGGACAGCCGCCTGTTAGGGCCAAATCTTACAGAACAGAAACCAAATCAAGGAAATATCAGCAATTTACATCGCTCATTTGGGACGACAGTCGTTGGAATTGGGAAAAAAATAAGATCAAAATATGTAATACAATGGCTAAACTTTAAAATTACTGGAATAAATTGTATATGTATGTATATATGTGTATACAGGGTTTAAAAATACGTTCGAATATTTTACCCACTTATAGATCTCATCAATACAAACAAACAAATCGTAATAAACATGGGTTCGAAAATAAACCGTTTTGGAGATATGGAGTTTTTTTTTAAATATATATTGCTTGTTATTTCAATAAGTTCCCCACCCATTAAAACAAATAGTCATGTAAATAAAGCATTTTAATTACAAATAATTAAAGTAGATGTTCTACATTTCCTCCTTCCATTTGTACACATCCTTCGCATCTCCGTAAAAACGAACGATTTTCGGATTCATACGAACAGTCTGGCAGGCATGTGCTATTCGTTCTCGCAATTCATTTAAATTATTCATAGGGCTCGAATAAACTAACGACTTTAAATACCCCCAAATACAAAAGTCGAGCGGATTAAGGTAAGGAGATCTAGGTGGCCACACAATTGGACCCCTCGCTCTTTCCACCTGCCGTTGTAATTTTCGTATAGAAAATTTCTGACCATGATTAAAAAATGTGCAGGAGCCTCATTGTGCATCAACCACATATTCATTCTATGAATGAAGGGTACATCGTCTAACAATAGTGGCAAGGCATTACGCAAAAAGTCAAGATACAATTGGCCAGTCAAACGGTTCGGAAGAAAAAAGGTCCTATTATATGGTCTCCAAAAACACCAAGCCAAACGTTAATTGAAAATCGTTCAATTCGTTTCAATAATAGCATGAGGGTTTTCATATGACCAAACATGGCTGTTGTGGAAATTAATAATGCCATTTCTTGTGAAACTAGCTTCGTCAGTAAATAAGACTTCACTAACAAAGTTTGCGTTTTCCGCAACCCTTGTCAGTGCTCATCGGCAAAACACTAGTAGTGCAGCATAATCAGAAACAATAAGAGCCTGTACCTCTTGAATATGGTATGGGTATAATAGCTCCTCACGTAACATTCTCACAATTAGGGAAGCATTAATATTTGTTTTCTAGTACAGGTAGCTGGATTTTATTTAATCCTCCTTAAAATGTTAAGTCCCACTTCGAAGTAGAAACTGATCTAGGCCGTCCACCACCACCGTTTCTTGATTTAAATACTCTAACTTCGGATAAACGTTGCTACATATTTGTAAAAATTTTGTCACACGAAAGTGCCCAGTTCGGAAATACTTCGGCATACAAGCGACGTGCTTCATAAGAATTATCATTGAGCTTACCATACATGAAATGCATATCTGCCATTTCCGCGTTGGTATACATATTCCAACAATAATGATGAGATCTATAAGTGGGTAAAATATCCGAACGTATTTTTTAAACACCCTGTATATATACATATATATATATATATATATATATATATATATGTATATTTCGGGTTAAAAAATGTACAATATACTAGGGCAAATGTAATACATTAGATTAGAGTTAAATGCCGCTCCCCCGTTCCCTTTCGCCAAACCCCTCTATCTAGCGCATCTTCATCTTCGAGGTTACGCTCTTCCATAGCGCTTTTAATTCCTTCATTCCAGGACCTTCCTAGCGAGGAGCACTTGTAAACCTTCTTGGGCCATCTGTCGTCAGGTATCCTCATCAAGTAACCGAACCATTTTAAACCTTTTCTTTCTATTCTATCGACTACTGTTTTTCTTGCATCCATGTGCCTTCTGATTTCCTCATTAGGAATATGTTCGCGACTTTATATCCGCGCATTTCTACAGCATTAGATGGTTTTTTTATTGTTTCATGTATGACTTCAGAACCGTAGCGTAGCGCAGATTCGACCAAAGCTTCTCCCAGTCCTTTCTTCTTATTATTTGAAATGCCCTTATTCCACAATAAAGAGTTTAAGCATCCTCTAACTTTTCGTCCTTGTTGAATTCTGTTTTTCATTACCTCGACCCCTAATCCCCTGTTGTCTATGACGGCCCCTAAATATTTTCTAATTTTCTACTTACTTCATGCATTTCGAATTTCGCTTCATGTATATTCGGTCTTCATTAGACTGACTTGTAAGACCCGCTTCTCAAATTCTATGTATAACCTTTTTATTAGAAATTCCAGATCGTAAGCATCTTGTGTCATTACCACGTTATCGTCGGTAAAACTTAGAGTAACCACTGGGTGTTCGTTTATAAGAACGCCCATTACTGCACAGTGCCTTTTTCAGTTCCTTATAGTCACTTCGACATATGAATTAAATATAAAAGTGGCGACAAACTACAGCCTTGCCTAAGTCCTTTATTTGTTGTTACATGACTGGATAGCTGTTTTCCCATTTTAACATAGGTTATATTATCATTACACAGTTCTTTTATAATTCTCATCAAATGAGCATTTATGTTCATACTCGCTAAGGCTTCCCATAGTTTACACCTCGAAATGGAATCATAGACTTTTTTAAATCGCTGAAAGCTAGGCATACTTCCTCTCTTAATTAACAGTTGTTGTAAAGAGAAACGATTATCTACACAAGAGCGGTTCGAAATAAAACCGGCATGGTCTTCTCCTATTGTATCACCGATATTATCTCTAAGTTTAATATGTAAAATTTTTCCAGAAAGTCTGCTGAATGTACTTGTTGTACTTGGGCCTCTGTACCACTTTGGATCTCTTCTGATGCTTTTTAAATAAAGATACTATATGTAATGTTTTCCATTCCTTGGATATGTTGCTTGGTTGGCAACATTTGTTCATTCAGTTGGAATTCTTTCTTTAAAACATTTTTTCCACACTTAAGTAACTGTACCGCGATGTTTCCTGGGCCTGGTGATCTTCAGTTCTTCATTTGATGTAGACTGCGTTTGACATCCTCTTCTGTAATAGTTATTCGCAGTTCGTTACTAAAAGTTTCTTGTGCAGCGTTATCCAGAAAGTGGCATCGATTTTGTACTAAAAGTTCTTTACAATGATTTTCCCATTCACTAATGTTAATAATATAGTCAAATTTATTTTTATTATTAGTGTTCATTCCTCTGATAGATCTCCACACTTCCGTCGACTGTGCTCCTATTAGTTGTTCTATTTGTAGGCATTTCTATTTCAAATGTAAGTTCTTTTCTTTTGATATTTCTCTTCGTAGTTCTCTATTCTTTCTCTTATAGTCTTCTCTGCATTCCTTGGTCTTACTGAATATCCACTTATGTTATAGCTTATTTTTTCTGATAGTTAATTCTTGTACTTCCTAAATTTACCACGTCGGTTTTGGTTTGTACCATTTACTCTCCCATTCTCCTAATGCTTCTAGTACCGCTTTATCAATTGCTTCCTTTGATGTGTTCATGCTCTTCCAGAACATCTTTTATATCTTGTTTATCATTTAATACATCTTGTAATCTACATATTTACATATGACTGTCCAAGACTTGGTTGTCGAACCGTTTAAAAAATTGTAACTTGTTTTTTTTTTAATCCGGCATCTGTGCGGCGCCAGGGATTCACACAGTGACTGTCGGAAATCACACAGACATTGTTAGGCGTGGTGAAGCACGGTGGAGCTAACGTATATTCAGTAACAGCTACGTAGGGTACTATGGTAGACGCGCTTTTTCACAATTTTATTTAAAAATTTATAATACTTGCATGATGGCACGAAATGACTTGACACTTTCACGTAAAATTGATTTACTGGATAAAATTAAAAGCCAGTCACTTATCACAAGTCATCGTCGGATCGCTGCATATTAATACTCTGTTATTTATATTTTTGTTCAAGAATTTACATAATGAGACAGCCGCTTAACTGGGCCAAAATGATCTAGTGCCCATTCCTCTCGATTAAGCAGAATCGACTGTAATTACTGTAATTAATATAACAACGTATGGAATTCAATTTAAACTCGACAGTGTCGGCATGGCAAAAGAAATACTACGAAAAAGAAGAAACAGTATAAAAAATATAAAAGAAAGACAAAGAAGCAGAAGAAGAAGAAAATGTTTAGTTCAAATTTTCTGAATTCAATTCTTTTCTGTTCTTCAAAATTTCACTAGTCTGTTGCTAATTCACAGTGTTCAAAAATTTACTTTATATTTTTGTAATCCATTGGTACAATTTCTCCCAATTTCCAGTTTAATAAATGTGTACATTGAACTTTTTGTTTTATGAATTATTTGTCACTTTCAGTCGTTATTGTTGGGTAATTTAAAAAGCTTAACGCTAACATGGAAGACTAATTATATTTTTTTGGAGGCAGTGAATCATGCAAGTGTCTGACAATTATTCGAGTGGCTGTTGCCCTCGAGCATTTATTGTGTGGTAGGTAGAGTAGGCAGGTTTATATTATTTCATGCTGGCAAATTACTTTCGTATACAAATTGAGTATAAAAACTCTAACCTGCGTGCAAATTTAAAGAAGACATTAACTAGCCATTAGTGCGTCAACCTTTGAAGGTAAAATAATTTATCATTTGTAACATCGCCAGAAACCCTCATTTACTGGAAGTGTTTTATTCGCAAAGCTTTCCTAATACTTTGTTCATATAATTAAATGTAAAAATCTTATGGTAAGGGAAAGTTAACTAGATGTTAGAAATGGGTAACATTTAATATCCATGCAATCGTTTAGCCTTTATTACATTTTGTGCATAAAGAAAATGCATAGAGGAAGAGATCTATGTACAATATAATTCATACTTACAACAAACACGCATTATATTTCATTAAATTCTCGGTAAATAAAGATTTCATGCAAGATAAACGTCAAATATAAATTCTAGTTCTTTGCTATAAAAATTGAACTTGTATAGTCGTGGCGGAAATATGTTGGGATTTTTCGTGTATCACATACGGATTATCATACGACGTGGTTCGTCTCCTTTTAGCGAATGTGGTTGTAGAGGATGGAAGAATGAGATGTATGTATATTTAAATAAAATATAGTTGCTATAGTTGGTCACACTCCAGAGCTTGTAAGTTCGATACCCTCCAAGGCTGTTCTAAAGTCACATGTGTATGTCCACATTACGTATAACAAAAAGGCAAAGTGATTTTTAATGCCATAAAAAATGCGGAACTTTAGGAAGCATAGATTTCACTTTTAAGCCGCTTTTAAACTCCAGGAAGCGCTTTGCCCTTCTTAGCATTTATTTCAAGGTCTGTCTATTTACAACATAGGTTAACAACATTCAAAGTCTCTGCATACAATGCTTTGGGTTAATTTGAGAAAATTGTGAAACTTCAAAGCTGTTTTTTAACAAATCAACTCTATGCTGGAAATACAAGAAGTTTACAATGTAATATTTAATGTATGCCTAACTACAATAATTGTACTTAAATATTTATACAGAACAGGAATTAAATTAAATGCTTCATTTACAGTTTTGTTCAGAAGTAAATAGATCTAAACCAAGTACAGCATTAATATTAGAATTTAAATAAGAATCCTAAAATGAATTGCTGAAAGGCCACTGCATATTAAGAAATTGCAAATAGCATTGTAATTTATTGTGAATCAGAGCTCATGTTTATAAATACTGTTTCTTAGTACTGCTAAAGCTGAGTATGTGACTGTAACATAATGGCATAAGTTAAGAGTCTACTAAAATGGAAATTCTACTTACTTTAATGCAAAATAAAGTTAGACTGCTTTTATAGTGTAATAAGTAAACACTTACTTATTGTGTCTCATGTAGTATTAAAACTATTCGCTGATACTCCTCAAGTTAGTTATGCAATCCTTATGATGAATAGCATAAATTATCAGCAACAAAGTGTATTTTGAATAAATTCTCTAAAATTAATGTAAAAACAATTTCTTTATGGAAAAACAACCGTTAAAGCTGTAATTGTGTTACATATTCAAGGAATTCATGTAATATTAATAATTTTATTTTTAATTGTCTTTCTGCAAAATAACCTCTTTTAAGTAATGGTTTTTCTAGTTATGCTTTTGGAACATAGAATTTGGAATACTTGGATTCCTTCTTTCTTTTCTTGTCAGCCCTTTGCCGTCCACTCCTGAACGTAAGCCTGTTCCATTTTTCCATGTACCTCTGTTTTGCGCCTTTTGCATCCAGTTTCTACCCGCCATTTTTCGAACATCGTCTATCCATCTTGTGGGTAGTCTCCATCTGACTATTCTTAATGTCCAACGTTTTGTCTAGTGACGTGTCCAGCTCACTATCATTTTATGTGGGCTACTCTTTGCACGATATATATATATATATATATATAAATCGGGGATTTTAGTTTTTTATCTGTTTTCTTCATTTTTACCCTGTTTCTCAGGCTAATACCTAACGTTGCACGTTCTATTTGTCTCTGTGCTACTCTAAGTGTTTCTGCGCTTTTCTGTGTGATAGCCATGGTCTCCAGCACTATGTTTTGACAGGTAGTATACAAGTTTCGTAAACCTTCCTATTTAAATTTATGGGTATATCTGTGCTTTCGAGTATATGAATCAGTTGCCACAATTCTTCTTCTTATTTCTCGGGTTTAGTTCTCTTTCCCCAATTTCACCACGTCTCCTAGGTATACATACTCTTCTACCATAACTAACTTCTCATTGTCTACTGCAATCGGATAGTTGTTGCTGCTCATTATCTCGATTTTATTTATATTTATTGCTAATTCGACTTTTTTTGAGGGATTGTTTAATTGTTGAATCATACTTTGCAGTTCATTTATATCGCTGTTGATTAAGACAATATCATCTGCGAAGCGCAAATTATTGAGGTATATTCCATTGATATTTATACCCACATTTTTCCAGTTGAGTTTTTTAAAGACATCCTCCAAGGCAAGCATGTACAACTTGGGTGATATCGTGCCGCCGGTGGCGAACTCTGTATTTTAACTTTTCCAGATCTTCGTCTGTTTTTACGTAAATAAATAAATTGCGCATGGGAAATGGGAGGCCCGAAGGCAGGCCCGCACCCTGCTGCCACTTTAACCCTGTTTGAGGGTTGAGAGTTAATGACGTGGCGCACTAACCCAGAGGGACCGACGGTTTTAGGTCCTCTCCGAGGCACCACACCGCACCGGGTTGCAGTGTTAGAGCGAAGATTTCGGTCACCCATCCAAGTAGACACCGCGCGGATCATTCTTTAACTTTGAGTACTGTTTTACCAGTACTCGCTCTTATCCGCCACACTACTCCCCTATTTTTACGTGAAACGTGGCATATTCATTAATATTTTTATTTTTAATATTCTTTGGTCTTTTCAGTTTGAATATATTGTAATATCATCATTATTTAAATGAATCTTTATGCTGATTGTAGTGCGTGGATTACACAAATGTAAATGTGTCTTTTTTTATATAATATGTTCACCATGGAAGTATTAAATATGACAAATTATATAAAATTATTGCAACGCAAAGCTAATTTGCTTGAGAAATGATTGTCTTTCATCCCCTAAAGCACAGTAAATTATAACAAGAACACCTACGAGAGTTCCATATGCTTTTATTAATAGTATTGATATTTTATGAGTGTTCTTCAAATAAATTTTAGCATAGTAGGTTCACTAACATACCGGTTATTTTAGATAATATAAATTAATTAAATTATCATAATTAGTTGAGTAATTGTATACACTACATAATTTGTTTTTAATATGTAACCATACAAAAATAATGTGTAAGATTTATATAGCACAGCATGAAGGGCTCCTAAACCGACTCGGTAATCAAAAATTAAATGTAACGTTTTACATCAACATCTGTTTGTCTCGGGTCTTAGTCTGGTCTACCTGGATGCTGTAGAGCAAACTGCAACCAATGTAAAAGACAATACGTATAATTTACGAAAAAATAAATTGCTAACAGTCTGAGTATTGTTCTGATTGTAAATAGAATAGAAAACGCTGATTTTAGGTTATTTTAAATTACTTTAATAGCCTCCTAAGAATAACCAACTTCTAATACATTTTTGACTGAATATGCTCAGTAATATATGACAAAAATGATCATAAACTCAATTAAATATTCAACCATTTTCTTGAAAATAGTTCTAATGGTTCTCTAAACCAGCAGGTAACCTATCAGCAAAAAGATCATTACACTTAACTTTTCTTTGCCATTCGCACCACCGCCCTCTCCCCACAACCGGCTTTCGCATTACTTCAGGGGGGTGCTAGCATCCCTTATATACTGGCCATTCCTGCAACATGCACTCTAAATTTAACTAAGTGAAATACGGTTGTTGGCTCAGCCGGGGTTTGACCCCGCGACCGATTGAGCCGCATTTCACTGTGAGCTCGACTGACAGCGCTTGTTCATCATACCTGCTTTGATTTTTTCACTGTCCATGTTGTCAATTTCCATATCTCTCACTTAAAGATTATCGAACACACATCACCAGCAACATGTCTGATTTTTAGATAGTATATATTATAGAATATGTATATATATTGCAGTGTAGTGTACCCATACGTTACGAATTACGTCCAGCACACAAAGAAAGAAATTACTGAGAATAACGTATTAAAATTAATGAAAGTAATTCACATCCAATACCACGGCTACATGAGACTCTCAGGGTAAATGCTATATTAGGAACTCAACTCACTACAACTCTGTTTAATTTAGAAAAAGTAATAAATGTTCAATAATTTCCATAAATGAAGTCCGAATTTACAATCCGTTACATGGATGCTCCCTGGTTTTACAAATTTTAAAATTACAAATTGAAGAAATAATAAACACAACTAAATCTTCTCGATTATAGTCAAATCTTAAATGCAAAGTATCACCAACCTTTTTCGACGCCACAAAAACTAATCACCAACCTCTTTCTTCAGTAAATCTTTCCAAACTGCTCCAAAACACTCCTACCAGCTGTCCGGAGCTTTATCAACCTCCACCTCGGCTCAAATAACTTCTCCAACTTCTCCTGGATGTAAATTGTAGTAAAACTTTCACAAGAAATTATTCTTGTTCAAGTACCAAATCAAAGATATATCCACCACTCATTAAAAAACTTTATTCTCCAGCTTATAAAAACCTTTACAATCTTCTATGTAGAAAAAAAACTGGTTCAACAGCTATTCTATAATACCACAACTTTAATACAACGTTAATTTTAACTTTTTATACGAGATACATAAATGCACACCTTTTCTTTTTTTCAAATTTTTATAGTAACTAGAACAAATAATAATTTCGACTTTTATACGAATAACATAAATTGACACCTCTCGTTTTTTCTGATTTTTTCGTAACTAATCAATAAATTTTAATTTTTCCCTATTACCAATAACGATCAACACTTTAAAACACAACCTCCTATCTATAAATAAATTACACAATACCTAACAACCATAGGACATCGCATGCAATAGATAAGAATTAATAATAATTCCTTTCTACTCCAAAGAAAATAAATAAATGATCTAAAATATGTTTTAGAATAGATTTAAGCCGAAAAAGAAACAGATTATAGAAAGCTCCAAATCCCATCATACATCATCCCTGGTTTATTATCATCAGTATAAGATTTATTGAACAAAAATTAAATATTGCAGCACCTTCACACCCCAATACGATATCACAACATATATATATATATATATATATATATATATATATATATATATCCAATGAAACATCAATTACCAAAAGTTTAAAAGTCTTCGCCATGTGAACTGTATTAAATATAAATCGAGAACTCTCAAAAAATTGCGAAAAAGTTATTAACTAAATAAAATAATTTTTGAAAAATCGCCGCGATGTATTACGCTTATAAAGTAGAATACAATTAATAAGTAAAAACAATACTATTAACAATTCCATTAGGTGAGCTTCTGCTGTTTGGAACCATTAATTCTTAATTCAATCTTCTAAGTTTAGCGCGTTTGATGACCTTTGCTATGTAATCCTTGGTTGGGATAATTTTCTTATTTGGCACGACGCAGAATACAGAAAATTTTGTTTGATTCATGTTCTAAAACCAGAATTTTGTTCAAAATCGGCGGCGTATCGGTGCGTAAACGAGCAATCTTTAGTGATTTTCTGCCATTATAGAGGGCAGAGAAATAAATGTTAGGTATTACGTGTTTACGCCGCCGCACCGATACTTCACGCACTTTCTCTTATCTCGCTCGCTTTCCTTATTGCTGCAACTTGTTTGCTTTGTCGTGGTTCATGTAAAATAATTAAATAAAAATGATTATTCGAACTCATGTATCAACCTAATATTACAACCTTGATAGAATGCAACATTCCCGACAGTTAGATGATTAATTTGGCAGTTCTCTCACAGATGTCAACGTAATTTGCACCTATTTGCGCATGCCCACAGACAACATTATGTACAAAATTCTGTTCCATGTAATACGTGTTTTGCAGAATTTTGTACAAAACTTTGGAAATAAATTTTGTACAACTAATACACTAATAATAACAATGTTTCGCCTTATTAATTAACAATAATTCCAGGAAACAAGGCATGAAAAAATTGTCCAAACGATTTACCTATTCTCTTCTATTTCTCTCCGGAATATTCATTATCTTCAAGAACATTTTTATATAATAATTTATGTTCAATACGGATTCAAATTAAGATGAAATATTTAATATTCTGCAAGACCTTCTTTAAAACTTTTTAAACTGATAATACAATGAAACATCATTACGTGCTAGTAGGTATTGTTGCTGTAGTTACAATATACGGATAATTACCACTGCATTTAAATTCAATTATCTCAGTTCATTATCTATAGTCAGCATGAAAATTATACAATCTAGTTATAATCATAACCTTGCGTCTTCATAGAAACTTATAGAACTAAATACGGCAGTAAATGTAGCAGAATACGTATTCGTGACTTCCTTTAATTTGTAGAGTTCCACCGCGCACATATTTTTGCAAATCAAGAATTTCATTTATTACATGTATATGAAATACCACAGAGGAACAATCGCATAAATTAGTGAAACAATCTAAAACAGAAATTCTTTCCATACCACGCGAGCCAAGTTTACTGAGGCAATATTTTAGCGCGATCCTGTTAGAATTGCATTCATTTCTTTCGTCAATTTATGAGTTATGATCTAGTAGATTTGTTCGGTGCTGCAGTTTGTTGGCAATTTATGACCAAAGTGATAGTGAGCGATCGCTATCGTACGGTAGTTTCACGGAACCTGAAATAAAATTAATACCTTTGATTTTATCGCACACGGTAATTTTTTAGTTCTACCAGAAGCACATAAATGAAATGTATTGAATTTATGGGAAATTATAATATCTCGTAAATTATCTAACATACTTTCAAAGTACTCGGCAAGTTACAACGTCGTTATTGCATGTAAATCGAAATATTCTGCCCTCATTCTTTGACAAACAGTTTAATTTATAACAATTCTATCCGTCCTGACATGAACCACCAAATTAGATGATAATTGGTTTCTTTTATGGAGTAATTGAACTACAAGTAGAATAGTTCTACGCAGGAAGATATGTAAAGTGCCTGCAAGAAAGTTTTCACCGGTTCTACGTTTTAGGACCATCATTAATTTGATAAATAATTTGTGTTATTATCTGTGATCTATGTAAAAGTTGTTTTCCGTTTAAATAATATATTATTCGTCTTTCAGCTAAATATTATTAATTATTATGACACGGACAAGCCTCATATTTTATAATTAAATCTTTTTTAAACAAAACTAAATCTTGTAATCTATTTGCTGTATTTAGCTGTCAAACGGAGACATATTTTCCATTATAATCCTGCAGATAAAGGCACTTAAGTTGTCATTTTCCTTAGCTAATTATTGACACTAAATACTGTACCGTCCATTTCTTGATAAATATTTCTTACAAATATTTATAAAACATAATTTGTCTTATTCTGACAGGCGCGTGTTGGAACTCTAATGCAGTGTCTATTTTTTTTTAATAGTTAAGATGTATGTGATATCTTGCGTGCCTTATTTAATACAAAAGTGATTTACATATTCTAATTTGACACCTGCTTTCTATTCCAATTTTTTAAACCAATAGACTTTAACTTATACTTCTATTTCAGGTATTGTGGCAGTTCGAGATTCGTCGTGTCCAAGAATATGTGCACCACAAGGCTATGGTGACCCGGTATGCGGAACTGATGGTTATATTTATCCAAATATATGTGAACTTAGGAAAAAAACATGCGGGAAAGGTAAGAAATCCTAATTTCCTATACGTGCAATTAAAAAAGTAAACGTACGTCATCTTCAACTTTATTTGAAGTTTAACATTTTAATAAATAATTGCAAGCACTTACGTTATTTTAATGGTAATATGTTTTGGGCTATCGGGAAATATATCTACCTAAAGATTTTCGTACACATTATTAAAATTGTATACTATATATTACAATAACACGATCGCTAAACACTAAAATCTAAGAAGGTATTAACTAAGAACAGTTCTAAGGGTCATGTAATCTGATAATGCAGCCAGCTGGAAAACGTATCCTCAGAAAAACTGTTTAGAAAACGTGCAGGAACATACGACTCGTTATACTAGACTTGTGTGTTGTAGATCATTCATAAAGATGGAAACATACGTAATGTAGCTGTGATTTATAGATGAAAATATCGTATTCCTAAAGATTAGGAATATATTATGCAATTTTTCAAGAATTACCTTGAAACATTCAAGTACAGAAACATGTGATAGGAGTTCTTTCTATTACCACTAACTTTCTACTTAATAAAATCGAGATAATCGGAACTAGAATTATAAGTTTTTCTATAAATGTACTGTAGAAATGAAACATGCACGTGAGGAGAAACTTATCACAGTCTATACAGGGTGGCCACCCGAAAATGAAACAGAGGTGTTTTGTGACACTAAATTTTAATTGGTGCCACTATAGTCTGCGGTCTACCGTCACTTTACTACTATTATAGTATGCGGTCTACCGTCGCATTACTACTGCAGCACTTTGCGGTATATATATT
>JABXWE010037321.1:0-12437 GCA_014611495.1 Limonius californicus
GGTCAGTACTTGGATGGGTGGACCAATATAGTGGCATGCGCAACCGACCGTGCTTCGGAGGGTACGTAAAACCGTCGGTCCCGGTTGTCATACGAACATCTTTGATAATCGTAAACCATGTAGTGGAACTTCTCTTCTTTGTTCGGCGGATTAGGCTAGCCTTCTGCCCGGCATACGTGCAAAGAGGGCTCATAGAGCCTACTCCATTGTATTAAATTGACAGACTATTGGTCTATAATCGGAAGAAGAAGAAGAAGCAGTAGAATACTGTATTCATGTATGAAAGACAAGATTTTATTTTTTATTGGATAGTAATAGTAGCCGATTATGGTTTGGGTTGAAATACTCAACATTATCACGCAGTCTATACAAATCTTGTGCTGCAACCCATCATACGGTTTTAGCAACAGTGGCGTTTTAATGCCAAAATCTTCTTAGGAATTTCTGTAGTTCGTATTCTATGTTCAACTGTAGGTTACCCGTGCTTCCACTATTAAGCTGAGGAGAAACATGTGGTAGAGAAGAGGTCGGTGCCCAGCAGTGGAACATGAAAGGCTGTTGATTTGAGTAGTTGATGATAACATTGAGATGAAAATAATTCGTTTAAATATGCTATTAAATGACGATATAACTTTTATAGCAAAAAGTCTTGATTGAAGAATCTGCTTGCCAAAAATACGGCAGGATCTTATTTTTGAATTGTTAATAATGTTAAGTAGACATTATTTGCAAAAAGATAAGAAAAGAAAAGCAGAATCTATGAAGAACTATTTAGAAATTAGTAAACATAGATGACCTGATATCCCAACTGTTACTGAATGTTTCTACCATTTTCTGTTATTTTTGGTGCACCCTGCATATTTAAAATTAAATCTATTTTAGAAATTTTGCATTATATAAACACTCTTTATTGACTCTGTGGTGAATTCTTGAGATATTATTGTAAAATTTACTCGGCACAACGGTCGTTTTAGTGCAATAATAATTGACGAATGGAAAGATCATTACAACACTGTTCCGCAAACAAGTAAGGATATCTACAATTTACGGAAACATTTTTAGCCAAATATATTTCTAATGGACTGTCACAGGTCAGGTAGGTTTGTTGCCTCACTTCGTTGAAATTCATACTTTTATTTTAAAAATAATAAAAAATTGCCTATTATTATTATTATTATTATTTTATTATTATTAAAATATAACTACTATTTATCGATAATAAAGTATTAGTTCACTATTCAATGGGTAGTGGCTTCTAGCCCACCCGGTATAATATTCTGAATTCCATGATATTAGAAAATTCTAATTTAAATAAATCCAAGCCAGTAAATTGTGTTTACTGTCCTTGGGCGATTGGTAAAAAATGGGAGGTGGTAAAAAATGGGAAATTGCTAAAAAATAGGAGATTGGTAAAAATGGGAGATACGTTTTATAATTCTATATCTATAAATTTTAATAGCAGCAAACCTTTTTTACCTGACGCGTTTCGGAAAAATAAAAAAAAACTCAAAAGCTTCAGAATTAATTATTCTAAGGCCTGTCTGACACGGCACAGAATTTTGTACAAAATTTTGAACATAATTTTGTATAAAATTCTGCAAAACACGTATTACACGGAACAGAATTTTATACAAAATTCTGTCTGTGAGCATGCGCAGATCGGTGCAAATTACGTTGACATCTATGAGAAAACTGCCAAAATAGTCATTTTAATGTAGATAAGGTAGAAATCTATTAAGGTTTGATAATAATTGTTTACTTTTGTTTACATAACCTCAAATGTTGTTTATTTATTCGTGACTTGTATTATTTTTCGTTTTTGGGCAGGTTTTTTTTTGTTTATAAGTTATATTAAGTTCGTGTAGAATGGCTAGCGTTGAAAGATTTTAGGTGGTACACGTGGTAGAACATTTACGTCTTTGCCCTCTGTGATCATTGATGAACACTAGAAAGTGCTCGTTTGCGCATCGATTTGGCGTTGTTTCTGAACAAAATTCTGTAGACTTTAGAGCAGGAGCTACAGAATTTGGCTGCATGATACGGCACAGAATTTAGTAAGAACACTTTGAACAAAATTTTGTAAAAAATTCTGTGCCGTATCATACAGGCATAATTCTTATTTAAATATATTACATTAAATGTTCAAAATGATTACCATTATTCCCTAGGAAATAGTAAAGTCTACTATCAAATTCTCTCGGAACATTTTGGAAGGTGGAATATCTAGGAACTTTATTCTTATTGCAGTTGTGCCATGGACTGAGGCTGAGTTTTGTAGACAGATATTAACTGACCCAATAGAACAAACTTTAATGAGTTTAAATCTGGAGATCTTCGGGGGCAATTCAATTGCTTTGAAACGGATAAGTACAATAAAATGTTTGCTACTATTGAATAGCATTTTGTAATAGATCTTATTTGAGTTACCGCAAGGTGGGTGTTACCGTTTGACATATTTTTGCTGGGGTATTTAGAGTCTAAGGGGCTGAATGGATAAGGTTACTTTATGAGCCATGGTGATTCCCCCTTCATGTTGTAGTACGAGGTTCTATACCTCTACTATTTCCAGAGATATATATGACACACATTACGTTTTCATATTGACACTCTGTATATATCACTTGCCTAATCCGAATTGAAATTATGAATGCAATGTTCTAATAGAATTGTATTTTTGGGAATCAAAACACTTTTAATTGAGTGCCCCATTCTATAGAATTATCTTGTTTTTGTATTTCAAATGGACCCAGTATAAGTATAGTTTTTATTTCTTTGAACGGAGTGATATTCCTAATGTAGCAAAAAGAAAAATAATATTAAGTAAATATTTGTTTATGTCAGAGTGCCATTATCCCATTTTTACATACGACAGGCATTATATATTTCGATATTTGAATCAAATATAATTTTGGAACACGGTGATATAAAGGCAGTTTCCTAGAACCAAAAAATATTTGTTAAAATAATTTGTTTTTCCAACACTGAGTTTGGTATAGTTTTTCTTTTCCAATGGAATGCTACTAATTTTTCTAACATGTAACCTTTCCTCAATTGTGTCTTAAGAGTAATAATTTGTATATCTGTTTTTTTTTTCGTAATTTTAACGGAATTACATTAATTTTCTTTTGTAAATGCAACTCGTAGAAATCTATTTACCCCATACACATATTATCGGCCTTGGTGGTCTAGTAGTTAACCCATTTGCCTTTGTATCCAAGAGACGCGAATTTGAACCCGGCCGAGGTCTGTGAGACTCTTTTCTACCGGGGAAAGCTCTGAAAGTGCACCTTCTGTGGGATAAGAAGTAAAGCCGTAGAACCTGTGCCACTGTGATGTGTGACACGTTAAGAATCACTAGAGGGGTGGAACTACCTCAGATAGCCAAATTCATAGTTAGGGTGTAAGTGCAAGGAGATGTTTGGAAAACCGCGTCCTAGTTTTACTGTACTCTAATAGCGAGAAAACGGATATGATGTTGATTTTGGGAGAATGCGGAGGGGCGGCTGACTTAGGTGAAGGACGATGTGCACAAAGATACCCGGATATCCCTCCCATCACATAATGCCTTTAGACGCGTTTATACAGAAATTTTGCGGTAGTATGGATAGTTTTCTAAGCTAAAGGTGAGACAACGACATGTCACAACTGTAGAAGGTGAAGCGGCAATCATGGAACAAGTAACTGGTAATCCCCATATATGCCAACGAGCAGTTGTAAGAACTGTAGGTTTTAGCCAAAGTTCAGTATTTAACATTTTAAAAGCAAACCGGTTTTATCCTTACCACATCGCATTAGTGCAACATCTTACTGAAGATGCTTATCTACGGCGAGTGAATTTTTGCCAATTTTTAGGATACGAAGTTACTACTGATTTACTGTTTTTAAGAAATATTGTATTTTATGACGAAGCGACGCTTAATAACAGCGGGTGTGTAAATACACACAATTGCAATTTTTATTATAAGATAATTTATATTGGATTCGGCAAGCACACTTTCAAAGAATTTTTACTGTAAATGCGTGGTGTGGTACCGTTGACAACTTTATCGTTGGTCTTTGGCTTAAGTGGGGAAATGTACCTACTTTTTTAGAAAATGATTTGCCTCAACTTTTAGAAGATATTTCTCTTTACGTTAGACATCGTATGTGGTTTCAGAATGACGAAGCACCTGCCCACTTCCATAAAATTGTAAGGAACTATCAAGATGAAACTTTCCATAACAGACTATTTGCAAGAGGTGCAACTCATTCTTGTCCTCCACGTAGTCCGGACTTGACTCCGTTACATTTCTCTTTGTGGGGTAAATTAAAAAAGGACGTTTACAGAACTCCCGCAGAAATTCAGGAAGATTTACGTGAAAGAATTATTAAACTTGTATATCAATCACCCCACACATACTAACTCGTGTTAGAAATTTTCTTCTGAGGCGGATTGAGTTATGTGAACATCAAGGTGGACGGCACATTCATGACGTCAGTCATTGGTGTTTTTCTTTCTGTTTTTATTTATTTAATTTTTTTTGTTGATTTTATTGTTGTGTCAATAGGTATATTTTATTAGTTTAATTTATAAGAAATTAATGTTGCAAATGCACCTATTGCCAAATTGCATCTTATTTATTAGTAAAATAGTTTCTTGTTTGTAGTTTCTTAGTACATTTAACGTAACTACTTTGATTTTATTTTCTTTAAAAAATGTAAAGTTTACTAACCTATGGAATACAAACAGCTGTAATGTGTGTAGCCTACCTTCCTGTTATAAGATGAAGTAATTGTATACCTATTTATATTTATGATACCTGCGGAATTTTCAAGGGCAGTGTTGCATGAAAAATTGGTTTAGGACTACAAGAATTAATTTCATTAAATACCTACTGTTTTTCAACGGTTACAATTATTTTTTCGAAAGAACGCCAGTAATTTTTTAACTGAAGTAGCAACCTGTAAACGTTTTTTGTCTGTGATGAAATTCTTCGTTTCATATTCAGACGATATATTGTAAAGGGTTTATTTAGAAAATCTAGAAATACGTATATTCTCCCTTTAATGGTTTAAGTAAAAAAAAATGTTTTTTATATTCCACTTGTGCATAAATTTCTGCCTATATTTCGTACCTCAAAAGGGAAACATAAATTTTCACAATCGTGTGCTTGGCTCCTCGTTGCGTTTACAGATATTTTTGATTTATTGGGCCGTAATATTCAAACAGCTTATAAAATATTGACATATTTTGGAAGCGTGCAATATCCTGACAGTTTAAATATTTGGGTTTTTATTTATAAATATTTGGTTTCCTCCTATCCTGGAACGTATGAAAAATGCACTGTTGGAAAAGGTATAAGAGAGAATTAGCATTCTAGTTGACTGTTTGCGTGCATGTTTTCGGCGATTTAATATAATTTTGATTTGTGGCGTTATACAAGCAATTTACAGAAAATTGGAACGCCGAATTGCGGAAATAGCTCTAACGGAGGGGCATTTCAAAGAAAGTCATTTAAAATTCTGGAAGGCTGTAAATTTTTAATGGGTCGTCCTCCTGAGCAATAAACCTCTCAAACACTTAACGCTTGTAGGATGTCCTTTGTGCGCGCTTGTGTGAAATTTAAAAAGTTAAAAATAACTGAAAAATTGATATCTTTACTCTCATCGCATTTACCGCCTTACGTCGTAAACCACCCCTAAATACCGGTGCAAGAGACTGCCGGTAATTTTCCCTGAAACGCCTAGATAAGGTCTTCGTGTCGCCCGAGTTTTGCTACTGTCGACGCTATCGCGACTATTCTGCCCATTTATAATATTTTTTTGTACACATATACCTATATGCTCAAGAAGACGTTGAAACGGGAATCGTACCTACGTGTATCGGAATAAATTAGGATAAGCCCGCGGAGAGTCGCGATAATAGGGTTAGTGCTAACTCGCGCCTGGTAAGGGTTGAAAGGTCGTGTATTAGTTGGCAACGCCAGTAACTCTGATATGAATTGACGTTATTTGTTTCGCAAAATTGCTTGATTAAATGGGTACAGCACGGAAATCGACGGCTCGGGCCTAACTCTGGATGGTATCGCAACTCGAAACCGCTACATTCCAGCCCTTACAAGCGGGGTTGTTTTGGCAACAAATTTCGGGGTTGTTAAAGCATGGACGATTCAGAAGGCAATATTGTGTTGAGGATTTTCTAGATATAGCTATCTCTGGAAAGATCGACAAGAAACTTAGCTTCATGTTATGGTGAATTTAATTCTTAAAAAATAGTTTTTCCTATCAAAACTGGATGATTATTATTTTTACTATTTTTAAGAAGGAGCATCAGGTAAATATACAACCAGCGCTACAAATGAAGGCAAGCATATTAACATAAAATTATTATAAACGTTAAGAATCGAGGTATATGTCAAGCCGCTTTATTTTCCAAAAGAGCTTCTGTAATCAATGGTATATCGAATCAAATTTAAAGATTTTGTTTAATAACATACTTTAGGTTATTTATTTGCATGTCAAATAAGTTCTAAATACGGGGTGTATCAGAAATAGGTACAAATATTTAAACCAGTAATAGATTGGCTCAAGTAGAATTCAATGGTACTATTCATTTTTCAAAAATCATTGACTTTATTGTTTTTGAATTAAAAAATAAAATTTTGTTTGAGAACTGCTGATGATACATAGAAAATGCATTTAAGCTGTAGAAGGTTATTACCTAATTGTAAAGTAAATCCAAAGTGGCAAACACGTAAAAACTTGTCTGGCTTGTGATAAAACAACAGACTGAATAGAAATTACTGACCTACCTAACAGTATTGGTTTGTGGCAGGCTATAAGAAATTGTTTTGCACTTTTATCTTACTCTCCTTTGTATAATATGTCTTTGAACTCAAATTTTTGTTATTATCCTGCGGCACTCAAACAATTTTGGTACAAAATTTCAATTATTATTTTCTCATATCTTAATGGTCCCATTGCTAAAGACATATTTTTTCTAGTTTGTATATATTGTAATCTATTTTAATATTTAATTTTGGAATTTAATAGTTGTACCTATTTTGATACACCCTGTATATATAATAAAAACAAAACTAATAGTTGAACTACAATCATCCCTTGAATTTGAATAATTAAGTAAAGTAAGGCAATTTTGAGTTTACATTTTCTTCCAATAAATTTTGTAATCTTATCTTTAGAAGTATTTGACGTTGCAAGTCTCCACTATTGTGTGTATTTACGATATAATTATTATTTTTCTAGCAAGAACAATTTTTGAATTTATAATATGAAACCTTATAATTCATTTTCACTGAGAAATTGTTCACATTTTACGTATTACATAAACTTTAAAGTCTTATATTACCAAAGTCTGAATATTTTAGTTATTTTTTTTTGAATTAATTATTTACACCCACGTTGCATACAAATTAAAATGCTTTTTTTAATATACGTAGATCCACATAATCTATTGGTATAAGTTTGGGATACTATTCTAATTACATTTAATTTAGGAGATTTTTACGATTAAGAAAACTTGAAATATATAAATATATAGAAAACAATCGTATGTGACGTTTAAATATTTATTTAGCATAAACATTGCTCTCAAAACGTATTTGATTGTAGTAGAGTTACTTTTAGTTGTGTGTGTGTGTGCAGTAATTTTTAACTTATATTTGATTCTCGAACAACTAAATCTTTTACTTCTGGTTTAAAATTATATATGACCTGCTGAGGTTATTTAACCCCTAAATCACATAGTAATTTTTTTAAAATTCAGTTCCTTTATAATGGGCATTCGCAGCTTTTTTTACATAAATTCACAAAAATTTAATAACTGTATTATTTCCTGTCCGATTTTGATAAACTTGGTTGTTTTGGAAAGCTAACAGTCCAAGCTTTACTGAGCGGATGATATAACTTAACCAGAAGTGAGAAATTTGATTTGGAAATTTATAAAAAGGGCATATATTGAAAACGAGATAGTTAATCTGAGTTCTTTTTGCAGCTTCTGAAGAAGTACTATGATTTCAAAAAAGGTTTTCAAATTTTTTTTTAAATTTAACAGAGTTTCGAATAGAAAGGCCTATTTAAGTAGGTACACTTTTTTTATTTTCTCCTTCATTCATACTACCGCCCCCCCCCCCCCTGGAAACCGCTTTCGCATTTTTTTCAGGGGGGTGCGGGCGTTCCTTACACACTAAACATTCATGCAACATGCACCCTTAACTTAACTAAGCGAAATGCGGTCGCCTCAGTTGGGATTCGATGCCTCGACCGATCGGACTGAATTTTGAGTGACCTCGAGTGGCAGTGCGTATCTACACTACTCCACCGAGGCCCCAAGTAGGTACACCTAATTTACAAATTTTTTAAATTTGGGTCAAATTTCATACACTTTTCACACACAACTGTATATTTTGCTTGACTGGGAATTAAATTTGGGCTGTTAGCTTTTCGAAACAATGAAATTTGTCAAAATACGACAATAACAAAAAATGATTTGTATTTTAGTGAATTCATGTAAAAAAACTGAAGGGACAATCTCCGCAACGGTGCCGAATTCAAAAAAAATATTAGGCGATTTTGGGGTTAAATAACTTTAGCTGTACGTGCTTAAAGTTTTCAAACGTATTCAGAATTATTCTGTATATACGCATTCAATTATAAGAAAACCTAAATTAAACATATCACCTTTTTAAACTTAGTAGTGCCATAATTAAAATAATTTATTTCAAATATGACTGAACAGCAAATGATGACTGAATTAACTAATATTTAAAATTATGAATTTACAAGTTTCAAGTGATTGAAGCGCTTACACTGTTTCTGTATCAGCATGGTAAGAAATATGTGTATGCTATTTCTGATATCAATAATTAGTTTCAAATATCTTGTGAGTTTCAGATATGTGGCATGTAGTTCGCAAATAAATATTCAATGCACATATTTTCAAATGGTAGTCAAAGCATGTGTAAGTAGTTTAAATAGCTATGATAAAAGTTGCCATATAGATATTAAACATAGCATCATATTCTAAATGTAGAAATTATATGCAACAACGACATACATAGATAAGCAACATACAGAAAAATCAATTGTTAATTTTTATTAATAGAATTGGTGTGTTTACTTTAACTGGATATAATGAAATAAGATCTACCTTTGAAATACTTAATACTTATAATATATTTATACTACCTACTAATAGCGACAGTGTGGTCCAGTGATTAGCGCACTGAGCACCGGTGGAAAGTCGGGAGTTCAAATATTTGACACGATAGCTGGTGGGCGGCCTATCCAGTCGCTATAAACAATTGTGTACCTGCGTTAGAATGAAGGGGTAATAATGCGGTTGTTTAAAGCGTACTACCCACCACGTGTCATTAATTTGGCACGCAACAACTGGGTGTGAGAGCAAGAATACGGGAGGTCTGACCTTCCGCCTTGTAGGCCAAGCTTCTTTATGGGATGTAGAGCCTTATCATTATTGTAATGTCTAATATTTTTGTGTTCAAGTATTGTGGTTTGGTTAAGTGCTGCATATACGTTGTTTGTACTTCAAATACATTGTGTCGCATCTATTTGTCGTGATATTTAGCCTAAGCTTAGCCAAACGCTGCTGGTGCCGGTCAAACGGTTACCAAAGTTAAGCAATGCAGGCCCGGGTCACTACTAGAGTGGGTGACCCGTTTAGTGGTACAACATCAGCGACCGGCCGTGCTGCAGAGGGCACGTCAAAACAGTCGGTCTCGGCTACTACTACGGTGGTAGTCATTAGGTCACGTCGGAGGCCTTAGCGCGACCTGAAAATTCTGACACCAGGCTCGACCACGGCCATACGAATTACGTATTACGCCTAAACTTTTTGATCGTATTCTGTTGTATTCCTACAAAAGTACTTATATATGTGTTTAAAAGAAAGGTGTTAATAGTAAAGATGACCCATAAAGCGCGCTCTTTATTATCGACAGTTAGACGTCAAACAGCAAGTATACACTTTCTCAATGATGATTTAATGCAATGTCGGTAAAGCGCAGGGATATCTTACATTCCTGCATCGCCCTGAAGTAATGCGAAAGCGGTTCCGGGGAGGATGGAGGCAGTAGGATGTACGAATAAAAAACAGATATCTTACATATTTATCCATTTTTCTTTAAAAGACAACTCCGAAGTAACGTAATCTGCTCCATACATATTGTAAATTATTGGTTACATATTTATTCTGTACTTATATGTGATTTCTTAACAATAGCCTCAATTCTATAATTTATTACCGTCTCTCACAACACAGTACTAGTTTAAAAAACTATATAGTTATTTGAGCTCAAACACATTTTTGCAGGCAGTGAAAATAATTGGATACTTAAATAATATTGTCTACTTTTCCAATTTGTATTAATCAAGCATCCCTTAGACCTGTCCCAACTTTTGAGTTCGCCATACAAACGAGGCCCACGACATCCACCACAATAGGCGTTTATTCCTGTATATTTTAAAGTACTGAACCGGTACAGATTTCGATCTGCCAAAAAGTAAGTTGTGTTATAAACCGCACAATTGTATTCCTGTTATACGTCTCGCATTCCGCATGACTTCCTTATGAAAATATCTGCAAGTCTGGATCCTAATTTAAAGTAATCAATATTTTGTGTGTCTGCACGCACTTACCGCGTAATTAGAAAGTTTATAAATTACAGTTCGTCATAGCTTAGAAGAAGTCGAACAGATTCGGAAAAAAACAATTGCATCAAAAGTAGCTAACAACTAAAGATGGAGATGATCAACGACAATATGCCCGTAAAAACATAGAAGTCAAAACAATGGTAGCAAAACTTAAAAATAAAATGTGGCAAACAAAATGTGAGCATATAGATAACTATCCCGGCAGTTCAAGATCTAATGAAGCTTGTAGAACAATTAAAAGTATGAGAAGTGACAGAAAAGAGAGGATGAAATTGCAACTAATACCATTGAAAAAATGGACACAACACTATCGAGAACTACTGAATGACGATAGACCAGATTTCAGAGTGGTTAAGTTAAATGAGAACGAGGAAGTGGATATATCTATCACAGCAAATGAAATAACAGTCTATTGTGGAGTCGGCAAATAACGAAGAAAACAGAAATCATGGTATATAAAACAATAGTGGAAAGCATCAGGGTCTGTGGTTCCGAATTGTGGGAAATTAACAAGAGAAATATATCTAGACTAACGGCTATGGAAATGGATTACTGGAGAAGAAGCTGCGGAATTACAAGACAGGAGTGAGTGTGAGTGTGAAACACAGTTATAAGAGAAACAATGAGAAAAGACACAGACATTGTAGATACTGTAGAAGCAAAACGACTAAGATGGTATGGCCATGTGCGAAGAACGCCAACAGAAAGTTGGCCAAGTAAATTATGGATATGGCGTCCACCAAATAGAAGAAAGAGAGACCGATCTAGAAGGATGTGGAAAGATGAAGTTAGTGAAGCCATGGAAAGTAGAAACCTACAAGAAGAACACTGAAGAAATAGGAAATTATGGCGTCTAGGGTGAGAGAAGCGGCGCCAGCCGTAGTACAACTCGCCTTATATGTATATATACAGGGTGCCCATTATGTATGGAATATAGTATATATCTCGGTAAATAACGACTTTATAAAAAAAATTGTATATAAAAGTTGTTTAACATTTTATTTTCCATAACACGACAGCATTCAATTTTTTTTTTATTTCAGTAAACAAATGAGTAACGAATAACACTTTAATTTTTTTAAATAGCAATGTACCCTTTCATTAGGCTCATTTGATAGAGATTTTTTTTCTCTTTTCGATGACATAAAATCTTAGTACCTGTATACCAGAAAATTTTTGAAAAAAAAATGTAAAAACTATTAGAAAGTTAATTTCACCAATAGCATGAATCTAGTTATCCGAGATCGTCAAGTATCTCATGCATCTACATTGTACAAAATAAAACAAATGAACGAAAAATAGTGTATGTCTCTTAACTAATTATAAAGCTTGAAGATAAAACGAAATTAGCAATAAAATGGTTTTCATGGTAATAAGTGTTCAAAATGTCTGCCATTAACTGCAAAGCAGTGGCCCAACCTATCACGAAAAGCTCGAAAAGAATTTCTGAGCGATCTAGGAGAAATTGCTGCAGCTTCAACTTGTATTCGTTGCTCTAATTCGGCCAGATTCTGAGGTCGGTTTGTATACACTTTTGATTTTAAATATCCCCAGAAGAAGAAATCGCAAGGTGTAAGATCCAGAGATCGGGGAGGCCACTCCACAGACCCTCTTCTTCCTATCCAACGGGCCGCAAATACCACATCTAAATATCGGCGTACAGCTAAATGATAGTGGGGCGGTGCCCCATCTTGTTGAAACCAAAGATCATCAAGATTTGCTTGGCAAGCTGGAATAATTTGCTGTTGCAATAATTGCAAATAACG
>JABXWE010037325.1:0-13489 GCA_014611495.1 Limonius californicus
TTTCCCCGCTAGAAAACTCTCGCCGACCTCAGCCAGGTTCGATCCCGCGTTCCTCGGATCTAAAGGCAAACGCGCTAACCACTAGACCACCGAGGCCGGCAACATTAAAAGGCACTCATAACTCCAGTGGGATTTTTCCAATTATTTCTCCATCAATCTCGTGGTAACCATGCAACTACAAACAATCTCTAAGCAGCCGTACATTTAAACAATCCCTGATTTTGCTGACATATTTTTATTTTTAGAATGACATTTTGGAAACGTGAAAGTTTTTAATAAACAATTTTCGTAATGCTAATAAATAAAATAATGTATGCTCCACGGCAGATACTCATGTTTTTTACCTTCCGTTGACTTACAGACCTCGGGCCAGAGGCCCTCGATCCATGTTAACCTCAGGGAAAAAAACATGTTCATATCTCCCTTATTGCATAAATATCTATAAAACACAGCAAACTACGAGTTTTAAAAATTTAATAAGCACGAAAATGATTTCTGAAAGATTATCAATAAACTCATTCTCATGATAAACAAAATATTAAAAAAAAAGAACAATCTATGAACAAACCCCATTGCTTTACGTATACAAATGTGTTTTTAGTTTGCTTATCCGTTGTGTTTTTAACCTTCCTACTACCAACACTTGTTTGTGACGTTAACCCTATACAGGGGTGCAAATGCACCCCAACGAATTCTTGGGCTATTTGTACCTCTATAAATAATTAAACCACATTATATTGTTATATTGTCTATATTTATGTTATTTAACATCAAAAATTATATTACCACATACAGGGTGTTATTATTATGGTAATATTAATTGATAAAAGGAAGTTTCTACCCTACACCTAAACTACAGAACGTTTTACAAGTCACCGTCATATTTGTTATTTAATAACAAAAATTAAAATACCACATACAGGGTGTTCAAAAATTAAATAAAAGTAAGTATGTACCTCTAACTACAGAATGTTTTACAAGTCAAAGTCATTCGCTGTTGAATCTTCTTGCATTTTACTGTCGCAATTCTTACACATCACTTTCCGACAGGAATGTTCACTACAAACAAAGTTTTTGCATTTTATACAATGCTGCCTAGACTACCTGTCTTCTTTTCTTTCGCACAAATAGCACCTTCCTTGTACTTGTTTTGGTGCCTCGGTTTTTCCTCCGTTAGCTTCCAATTGAGGCAACACAATGAAAATTGCTCATGTGATATTCTTTTGGAGTTTAGTCTTACTTTTCTGGTAGCGGACGGCAGTGTGAGGAACGGCAAGTGTTCTACCTAAATTTTGTTTGACTGGATGTTTGATCACCCACAGTTTATAAGCATTCAATGTCCCCATATCAATCAAATGACCAAATATTGTCATTGGCCAACGATTTGTTTTTCTACGCACCGTATATTGTTTTGCCATATAATCCACTGAATCGACTGCGCCTTTTGTTGCATTATAATGCAAAATAATATCCGGTTTGCAATTGGTTTCTTCTCCGGAAACGGCATCATCGTGGTGTTCAGTCGACATCATAATCACTGCTTTTCCTTGTTTTGGTACATATGATGCTAATGTTACAGTACTTTTGTAAGCGAACATAGTGGAGAATATTAGTTTCTTTGAATCGGGTAGAAATTGCATCGGAATGTATGGTTTATTTTTTTTCTCGAGGTTCCGCATACAGTAAAATGTTTATTGAATAGAGCATCCGCTAGAGGAAAACTGGTGAAAAATTGATCAGCTGTTATTCCATGTCCAGGTTTTAAGTGATTTACATGTCCATAACCACTCTTTGACCCTAATTCTTTTAAGGCTTATTCCCCTGTTTGCCCAAACAAACTTGCATGTTTACAACATAGTGACTTTCGCAGTCGACAATAGCCCACATCTTGATTCCGTATTTGTCGGGCTTACTCTTCATGTATACACGAAAAGGTGCCCTTCCTCTACAACTCAAAACCGGAATTTTAATCCATTTTACTGTTTTCCACAAAAAGGTCAAATATATCTATGATTGGAGCGAGTATATCTTGTGCTCTGCGAATTTCTCTGTTTAAAAAATTATCGAATCTCATAAACGCTGTTATTTGTTCAAACCTGATTCGAGAATTTACTTCAGCAAATATTGAGCGGCTGTAGGAAGAATCTGAATTCCACAACATTTCGACGGCTTCTTTTCTTGCTTGTAATGCTCTCATTGATATAAGTAAACCAATATACTTGGTACCTTGGTACATTTTTGGCATTCCATACGTTATAAAGGTAATTGGCTTTTCTGTTAGTTTCCTTTACAATGATGTCGATAATGTCGTCGGATATAAAACACTGCAAAACCTCAATCATATTTTCAAATCTTGAGCTATAGACAGCTAGTCCTGGTGGAACCTTCAGAATGTTTAAAATATTACGTCTAGATTTTTTAATCGGTACTTTTGACCAAACTTCCCCATTTTTAGTTTTATAAATGTTATCCTCCACATTTTCTTCGTCACTTTCACCAGAAGACACATTTTCTTCATCGCTACTTTCATCGTCAATCTCTTTCACATGATCCTCTTCAATCTCATTTTCTTCATCATTCATTTGCTGTAAAATGTTGGAAAACTCCGGATATTCAAAATCATCCTCTAGATAAGCCTCTAGCTCATCATCAGTCAGATTTGGACTATTTCTTGGTTGAAAAGGCATTTTTACCAACTGCAACTAGATAACAAACTAAAGCAGTTCGGATAAGGATAAAATGCGTTCCACGGATCGTCTAGTTTATAACAATCTCTCACACCCATGTTACGACAAGTTTATTCTAACATAAACCTGTTTGGCGTGTCCTACACAAGTTCAAACATGAATATGGAGCATGCAGAACGCACTCTAAACAAGTTCAAGCATGAATATCAATATGAAACCGGCACTATTAAAATGAACAAAAAGCACCAGGTGCACCCCACAGGAAAAAAATCATAATTGATTAGATATTTTCGAAATATTTTGAATTATTAGGAAAGTACATATACTAAACAACAATAAATAAAAGGGAGAAGCACATGGCAGTGGCACACAAAAAATTACAACAAAAAAACCAGCAGTGGGGTGCAGGTGCACCCCTGTTGGTAGTAGGAAGGTTAAACAGTTATGGCAACTTTGAATAGTAACTTTCTTTTGAATAACCGTAGATTTCATGTATATTTCTACTGTTAAAGTATAACTTTTTTCAATGGGATTCAGTATTATCATAAATATTCTTGAATTTGGAAAAAATAATAAAATTTATTCAAGACTGAATAACGAATAAATGCAGTTTGAAAAAACAAGTTTTTTTGTTCTAAGTTTAATTCTGCCGAAGTCACTTAAATTTTTTTGGCATGAAAGTTGCTCTTTAACAAATTATTTACATGTTTTCGGGACCCGCTTGACCATTGAACTTTGAATAACTTGTACGGGAAATGATGATTCTGCGAGTAACTTGATAGTATACGGCTAAATAATTAACATGAACTAGAAATGACTTATTATTATTTGTTAATTTAGAAAGCTTTATTCTAATTTTGTTACAGACGTAGGTAATGTAACATTATTTGTAAACATCTTCCCAATCAATAAACTAAACTAACCCAAATAAGATCTTGATATGTACATGAAAAGATTATGTATTAACTGTATTAAAATAAATTACGGGCTAGTCTTGTACAACTTTAAATTTTTGTTAAGGCCACCCTAGACACGCCACGATATAACACAATTTCTGCTTGCGCAACTCTATTGCACAAAGTTTGTATTCCCTACACGATTCAATATTTTTGCGCAATATTCAGTTGAGTTCTGGAAAGAGAGTTAATAGGAAGTCGAAAAAGGGAGAATTATGTTGTATTAAGTTTTGCTTGCAAAACACCAAAAAAACGGCGTTGGTCCAAAGGATAGTATTTAAAACTATTAACTTTTTTCTCCTTATCATTTTTTGCATTTTCGCCAAAATTCCTTGAACTTCTTTACCAAAATCTTATAAACATCTTTCTTCTTATTTCTATCACAATATTCCTTACCGCACATCGGATACTGCCCATCAAAATTTATAAATTCCGACAGAAATTTGCGCTCTTGGTTTGTTGTCATCGTGTCACACGCACCATCTCACTGAATATTGTATATGAAATTTCAAATGTGCTCAATCTTTAAACAATATATGGTATAAACGGACAATATCTTTACGCAATATCAAATTTAGCAATTGCACAACCAACTATTGAGCAATATAATTGCGTGTGTAGGGGAACCTTTAGGCGAAATAGAATCGTATAAACTTGATAGCTCTAAGGGCATTTTATTAATTATTAAACAAAGTCTGATGCGATTTTGTTCAGTTTAACAAAGAATTAAACATTACATCAAATTACCATTTATATAAGACTCGGTGTAAACTGTAAACGGGCAAATTACTTTGTGGATTAACAAAGAGATTCATTTTACTTCTAGATACAAATAGCTGTATTTTTACTTTTTTGTGTGTTAGCGCCATTAATAAATGGCCTCGAGAACACATCTTAACCTTTAAACTTCATCAAACCATCAAACTTTCACATCTTCAACGGGGAAGCCCCGGTAGCGATCGCAAAAAGTAGCGGGAATGATGTGTAAACAGCAAATATTACCAGCCATTTAAACTACCAGCGCAATTTTATTCTTAATGCAAATCAAGGTAGTTGCGAAAACAGCGTTGCCAATAAACGGAAGTGATAAGATACCCTCTCATTAACGGATGTGACTTCGTGTTGACCGTTTCTCACGTTAACGAAGCGACACCAGCGCCAGCGGTCTATAGCTGAACTAAAAGACCGATCTGCAGATATGGGAGGTCATAGTCACTTCCACAACATTTTTTGTATTTAGGCATTACGTACCCTGTAGTTTTGAAATTCGTAAAAAAACAAGGAAAACGTTGTGACTTCCAAAAATGGAAGTCACTACGTTATATATGAAGTGACAACGTTTGGTGTATATCTACTTTGGAAGTGACTACCTACCTTGTATGCATATATCGGCGACACATCTTACAAACCAGGTTATATAAAATTTGAAGAATATAAAACCTACGATACTGTACAGTGTACACCCACTAAACACTGCTGTGGGAGGCAATGCGGTGACAGTCAAAGAAAATGTACCGCAGGATGACGAAACTTAATATAAAACGGAAGAAATACAAGCTACAGCTATAAATGTCAAAACAGGCGGACAAAAGATTGCATTTGCGGTAGTCTACTACCTACCAAGCCATAAGCTGAAAAAAAGAGGCTAGTTAAGCTCGCTACACAGCTTAGGATAACTATTTATCATTGGAGGAGACTACAATGCTAAATATCTAATTTGGGGTTCAAGACTGACCACTGAACTCCTGCCACTCTCCAATACTTCTAACGTTAAGCGCTAACATAATAAAGAGACAATTTAACTCAACACTGACCAACAAACCGCTCAACGTGCCGCTGAGAAATAAGAAAAAATTGGACCGCGAAGCTGAAAAGCTTGTAGTGGACATTCAACAATCTGCTTGGAGTAACGCTCCAGAAATAGAAACAAAAACAATAGACAGCAATTACCCCAAGGAAATCAAAAAGCTAGTATATGATAAAAGAAGACCCAGGAGAAAAGGGCAACAAACCAAAGCCCGATTAAACCATCTCACACAACAGCTCAGGAGAAAAATACAGGAAATAAAAAACTACATTAAAAATCTGACAAACCACGAAGATCCTGACTATTCGGTATGGAAAGCAGCCAAAAACATCAAACGACCGATAACCCAGGTGCCACTAAAAATAACAGTCGTCATTTTCTGATGAAAATATTTCCTCTTCGCTATAGAAATTTGTTTCGTTGTCATTTAAATATTCTTCAGCAGAAGAAACTGACATATTCACTTCAATTTATACAGGCGATACACTCGGTGCACTAACTGTACGCACCCTTTCTCTTGCCGCACGAATTTTCTTCATTTTTTCTTTCGCACTACGTCTTGTTTTAGTCAACCGCAAGTGCTTCGAATTTGCAAACTCTGTACGACCCATTTCGAAAACTAAGAACGACTAACTGAAACACGGAGCATATCATATCGTACTAATAGTTTGCTAATTGTTCAACTCGGATTTAAAAATTAGAAGTACTGAGTAAGTAATCCGTAGAACGGGGTCATTATTTATATTAGAGTGGAATGCATCTATAATTGTTTCGACCAAGTAGACACGTTAAATAATCAAAAACCAATTTAATAATGGTAAAATTATTAGTTAATGACATTTATGTTTAAAATAACAGAGTATAAAGTAATAGCATTTTAATTATCTAAAATTTAATAGTTCAGTGTACTTTGTACGAAAATATGTTGACGTAAGTACAAGATATGAATAATCCTTGGCCCGACCACAGGTAAGCAACTTGTCCCCAAATTGTAAATAATAAATACCGTTTGCCGATCGTTATCTCAAGATTACTAGGGATTACTAAACTTCCAGGAAGACAACAAATGACCATTTGCTGCAGCTACCCTGGTTGCCTATTTCGTAGGCGTATTCAAAAATTTCTTGGAGGAAACTTTACTGACTAAATACAAGCCTTAAGAAGTGAAAACGGTTGGGTAAAAACAATAACCAGAAGGCAGATGCTTTCGCAAACCACCTCGAAAAGATACTTCAACCGAATGAAGCATTCTATGCGGAGCATAGAAGAAAGGAGGAAATAATAAAAATGTAACTCCACGAGAAGTGGCAAAAGAATTCAAGAAAAACAAAAATCCGAAGAAAGCTCCTGGATTTGATTTAATAACAGAGAAAGTATTGAAACACCTACCTAGAAAAGGAATGCTAAAGCTAACCAACATAATAAATGCAGCATTTCCACTAAAACATTCATCAAATGTATGGAAGGTAGCCGAAATTATAATGATACAGAAACCAGGAAAACCGCCGAAGGAAGCAGCATCATATCGGCATATCTCGCTCTTACGTATAATTTCAAGGCTATTTGAAAAACTATTACTCAGAAGGCTCCATCCAATAATAGAAGGAAAAAGAATATTACCAACACCCCAATTTAGATTCCGAAAACAACATTCAACTGTAGAGCAAGTTCACAGGGTAATAAATATCATAGAGAAAATTATTGAAGAGAAGAAAATCCGCTCAGCAATCTTCTTTGATATTGCCTAGAATTTGATAAAGCATGGCATCGAGGACTAAATCCGCCTTAACAATTTCCTAAACTTCTGAAGTCTTATATCACAAACAGACTATTCAGGGTCAAACAAGAGGAGAACTACTCCGACTTATATGAAATTAAGGAAGGGGTTCCACAAGACAATGTACTGAGGCCATTACTATACCTATTGTACACCAACGCCATTCCGTCAACCAATGAGATAACAATAACCATGTTTGCAGGCGACACTGAAATACTAGCGGTAGCTGAAGGAACTGAAGAAACTGCAGAAACTGCAGAAACATTACAGCAAGTCAGTGTATATCAACTTCATGAACGCGAAAGGATGAACAGCATCATACCGAATGCTAATACAGCTAAGTATATTGGAATGAACTTGGATGTCAAATTACGATGGAAAAATCATACAAAGAAGAAAAAGACAGCTAAATATAAAATATAGGAAAATCTATTGGCTGCTGGGAAGAAACTCACAACTTTCAAGTTATGTCTGTACAATCATGTTTTAAAACCAGTATGGAAACACGGTTTTCAACTTTGGGGCTGCGCCAACAAAACTAACATCACACAAATTTAAAATTTCCAGAGCAATATGCTGAGGAATATCGTAGATGCACCCTGGTACGTTACAAAAAGTGATATATGCAGGTACATATGAATAGAAATGGTGAGGGGAGATATAAAGTACATTGCCCAGAAGCATGAGACCAGGCTTCATCACTACGTAAACATTGAGGTAATCTAATTCCTCGATAATACTGATCTACCGAGAAGGCTCAAGAGTACGAAACATTTGAGCTAGTGTAAAGAAAAGTGGACGTGTCAGTGAAAAAAGCAGAGCAAAAGTGAAGTGGTAACACACAAAAATGTGTTGGAAGACAGAACTGAAAGACACTAGTGGGCGCATTCTTAGCGTAACCCTTTAGTTAACTTAAGTTAGATAAATATTGCTGGCTAGTATCTTAGGCTAGTTGCGATACAACACTTTATAATAAAAAAATATAATTATTTAACATTTTATACCGTTCGAAACAGATTAAGAAATTCTACCGAATTAAAAATTCAAAAATATAAGTTGTATTTTAAAAATATTGATGTCATAACTTTTTCAAAAATTGATTGAATAATCAGAAAAGTACCGTTTTCATATGCGCTGTAATTGAAATCGCTATACCCCCTTTAGATGTTTCGTCTGCCACAAACCTTAAGGAATATATGCGCTACTAAATTTAAATCCTGTATATCCACTTGCATATTGTAATGTACCTATTAGCGTTACGTGTACTTGAAGGCGTTAGTTTTTAATTGCAGCCCTCTGAACAATTCACTTGTGCCATAGACATGTGGTAAACCATATATTATCGACACGGATAATTAAGGTTTCTTCTTGTAAACGTAAAACAAAATTTCAGAAACTTTCCTATATTTTGATTCATTTCAACTTAGTTGTAATCTTACTAATTTCTCGGTTTCTCTGATAATACGGATGCGGTTTAAATGCAGTTAGGAAAAGTTTTACGGTTTGGGTGAAGCAAAACATTTGTTGCGGTTCAATTAATTTTTTAATATAAATACAAGATTATTAAAACCATGTACATTTTGTTGATAAGATAACTTATATAAGTAGTATCGACTGACTTGCGGTTAACAGTAGTTTCTCGTGACATTGGTGCCAAATGGGTGAATTAAAAATGCATAAAATAGCAGTAATAGGTTGCGGTATAGTTGGTATGACTTCTGCTTTAGCAATTCAGGATGAATTGAAAACAATGGGAAAAGTAACTATCTTTACCGAAGAAGTCAGCCCGAATACTACAGGGGACGTATCTGCTGGTTTGTGGAGTCCGTATCTATTAGAAGACACTAGCACTAATGACATTATGTAAGTAATAACTTTAATTTTGCAAAACATAAGAATTTATTTATTTTTAATATTAACACACGTTTTACTTATCTAGCAAACAAAGGTCAAGTTCGCCTTCTTGAAAATGTTCCGAAACATGCAGCGGTTTAAACTTGAATTTAACATTTTAATTTTTTGTACGTATCATGTAGTACAAGGTAGTACATAAAAATTAACTTGGGAATGATAGTTCTGCGTTACAAGTTTCAATCAATAATAAACTATAAAATGGCAACTAGAAACCGTTTTCCTATTTAAGTTCAAGGTATCTCAAAAAGCATATCACACCAATGATTGGTACGGATATAAACCTTATGTTTTTCGTAACTACACGATAACGATAAGGAATTGTATCAATTATACTATTTATTTCTTCGGTTCATTAAGTATAGTTACGAGTAAACATGTTTAAAAATAAAGGTACCCATGGTTAGCCCAAAAAATGAAATGACGTAATTTTTACGTCGTGGGTATAAAAAATATAACCTTACAAGTTATTAGTACATTCCTATTTTTAAAGTCGGGAAATATCGCTGTTTCCCATAGCGCAGGTATAGGGAAAAGTATTGATTTCCTAAAGAAATTCTAACTGAAGTAAGTATCTGTTTTCTAACTCCATGTACCTAAACACATGTTCCTACTAAATTTTTAACATTTTTGAGAAACTTTCATTAACGAGTGCATTAAAGTTCATGTTATACAGGGTTGCTCATTAATGCGTCAAAGTACAATATTGGCAATATTAAAATGATTTGGAAATTCTCCTTTTCTTCTCAATAATGTAGTGTCAAAATGCGCATATTGGAAAAATATTTTTACAGCGGAAAATTTTTTAATACTTTCACATTTTTGTATTTAGCTTAAAATTATATATGGGCCTTGCAGAGTTTAGCTTGAAAATGGTAATATTGTACAGGGTTTGCTCATTAGTGCGTCAAAGTCCAATATTGGCATGAGCAAAATAATGGAAATTTTTCTTTTTAAAATGAAGTAGTGCCACAAAATGCGCATATTATAAAAAGATTTTTAAAAATCCAGAGTGATTGACAACGGCGGAGCATCTTCAAGGTATTATTTGAAAGAACAACACCGTGTATATTTTTACAATTGGAATTCAGCGTAAAGTTATCTATCCTACGATCTCCCGTTTTTTGATTTTGAATGAGACCGAGCTTATTTAAAAAATGTAAAAAATGTTGTTCGGGACAACGTTTAACAAACTAATTAGGTGCGTAGTATTGCGTTTAAGTAAGAATGCGTATTTCGCAGTTATATAGCTAACTGATGCACTAAAACGGCACAAACGCCAAAAATTAATTTTATTATACGAGGAGTTTTTTTTACACTAGCGGAAATTTAATATATCTAAAAGAGCATTTTTCTAATTTTTCCTAATGGAACAATCCATACAGGGTGTTGCAAAAATACGTTCGGATATTTTACCCACTAATAGATCTCATCAATACAAACAAAAATGTCGTAATAAACATGGGTTCGAAAATCAAACGTTTTCGAGTTAATAGCGTAGATATTGCTTGTTCCCCACCCATTAAAACAAATAGCCGTGTAAATAAAACATTTCAATTACAAATAACTAAAGTAGATGTTCTGCATGTCCTCCGTCCATTTGTACACATCCTTCGCATCTCCGTAAAAATGAACGCCGCATTCTTTCAAAGATTCCCGGATTCATACGATCAGTCTGGCAGACATGTTCTATTCGTTCTCACAATTCGTTTAAATTATTCAAAGAGTTTGAATAAACTAACGACTTTAAATACCTCAAAATACAAAAGTCGGGCGGATTAAAGTCAGGAGATCTAGGTTGCCACGCAACTGGACCCACTCGCCCTATCCACCTGTACTTGTAATTTTCGTTTAGGAAGTTTCTGACTATGATTGAAAAATATGCAGGGGCCCTATCGTGCATCAACCACATATTCATTCTATGAATGGGGGGTACATCTTCTAACAATAGTGGCAAGGCATTACACAAAAAGTCAAAATACTATTGACCAGTCAAACGGCTCGGACGAGACAAAGGTCCTATCATGTCGTCTCTAAAAACATCAAGCCAATCGTTAATTGAAAATCGTTGTTGGTGATTCGATTCAATAATAGCATGAGGGTTTTCATCTGACCAAACGTGACTGTTGTGGAAATTAAAAATGCCATTTTTTATGAAACTAGCTTCGTCAGTAAATAAGACTTCACTAACAAAGCCTGCGTTTTCCGCAACTCTTGTCAGTGCTCATCGGCAAAACACCAGACGGGTAGCATAATCAGGCACAATAAGAGCCTGTACCCTTTGAATATGGTATGGGTACAATTGCTCTTCACATAACATTCTTCAAATTAGGGAAGTATTAATTTTTGTTTCGGCAGAAAGTCTTCTACTACTGGTACCTGGATTTTCTTCAATCCTCCTTAAAATGTTAAGTTCCGCTTTAGCAGTGAAAACTGATCTAGGCCGATCACCACCATTGTAAATAATTTATCACACGGAAGTGCCCGGTTCGGAAATGATTCGGCATACAAGCGACAATTATTATTGGCCTTATCACACATGAAGTGCAAATTTGTCTTTTCTACGTTGGCAGACAAATTCTAACACCAACAATAACAATATTGACACTTACAAAAACTTAAGCAAATGTTGTCTTATCCACTTCCATAGCAGACGTGATAAATACGTACTATTCTGCGTAAAATAATTTGCTGTATCTTGAAAACGATTGATTTTAGAACCCATGTTTATCACGACTCTTTTGTTTGTGTTGATGAGATCTATAAATGGATAAAATATCCGAAGATATTTTTTAATGCCCTGTATATTATTATATTTTTTAATTGCTACGTTAATTCTCCACAATTAATATGAATTTTGTTCGATACCTAAAATCGATATTTTCAGAGTGTTTTTACTTTTTCATTACAAACCGTTGAATTATTAAAGTATTTGTTTCTATCCAATCTAGTAACCAAGATTTTGACACCAAGTAAATAGGGATTGGAAATGAAAAGAAAAACTTCCAGCTTTTTCCAAAAACGACTGTTCACCGACGAGTCGGTTTTCACCTAAAATAAGCTAAACTGACGTATTAATACTCATCGCTATGCAATAGAGAACACAAGAATTGTAAGTAAATGAGCAAGGACAATAAACTGTAAATGTTTGGGGAGATGTTGTAGGGGATTTTGTAATTGAACCTCAATTTTTAATTAACATTTTAATGGTGCACAATATTTGCATTTCTTACTAAATAATTTTCTTCAATTCCTGCAAAATGTCCCTTTAATCTTATGCTAAATACGTAGTGCCAGCATGACGATGTTCCAGCACATGTCAAACTAGTGCCCCAACAATTCTGGAATTAAGAATTCGGGAGCAGGTGTACAGGTCACGGCGCACCAATCTATTGGCCACCAACATCGTCAAATTTGGCGAAAATAGATTATTTCTTATAAGGACATAAAACATATTGAGTACTAGATTCCTGCACCTACTACAGAAGATATGAGGCAATGCATAATAGATGTTTTTGCTATATAATTTCCGTTGAGTCCGCGAATCATGGCTACTAGAGCAGATAGAAACAAAAACTTTAATAATTCAACGATTTGAAATGAAAAAACTAAAATATCTCCGAAAATATCGATTTTAGATATAGAACATTGTTCATACACATTATGGAGAACTAACGTGTCAATTTCAATATTTAATAATATACTGAGAGTTTTATTTTAAAAAATTGAGAAAATGCTCATTGAAATGAATTAAATTTGTACTGGTGTAAAAGACATCATATATAATAAAATTAATTTTTGGTATCATTTTAGTAGATCATTTGGCTACATAACTGCAAAATACGTATTCCCAATTAATCGTAACATTTACGCATCGAATTAATTTGTTAAACCTTGTGCCGATCAACATTTTCACATTTATTGTATAAACTCGTCAATGCCTAATCTAAATTCAATAAGCTGGAGATCGTTGGATATATAATTTCATGCAGAATTCAAAAATGTACAGGGTGTCCTATTTAAAAAATAATACCTTGAAGATGCTCCAGTGTAGCCAATCACTGCTGTATATTTAAAAATACTCTTATAGTATGCATTTTTTGGCACTCCATCGCTTAAACGAAAATAAAATTTTCCAAAATTTTGCCGCATTAATGAGCAACCCTGTATATATTACTTTATTATACTTAAACCTTTTAAACCTTTTTTATTTGATTTCTAACTAGCTCAGGAAGTATACACGCTGTACAAAGTTTAGTTGAGTATTTATTTTTGACCTTAGTGTCTTAGGCTTTCCACTGGTTGAAGTTGTGAGTTATTCCGTAATTTCTCCCCCCCCCCCCCCCCCCTC
>JABXWE010037329.1:0-14435 GCA_014611495.1 Limonius californicus
GTGTATAGACTAAAAATTAAAATTATGAGCATAATGTCCAAAAGTTCAACTGTCTGTGAGAATATATACATAATCGCAAATACGGGCCGCTACAATATATTTATTAATTTAAAATGTTTATTGTTAATTTGAAATTATTACTTTTGTATTAAATCTTCTGTTGAAATTAAATTGTCTGTATAATGTAGTTGTGTATTAATCTTTAATGTTTTATAAGATAAATACATGATCTCTCGTATGTTTTTAGCCACGATAACAATCTAAGCCATGCAAATGTATGTGTAATGTTTAAATGCATAAAACATCATTTAAGAACATTATAAGAAGAGACAATTTTCGTCGACAACTATTGTCGAGTTCCGGATTAACTCCCAAGAGGAATTTCTAGCGTTCTTCAAGAGAGCTATGCAGATTATATTGCCATCTCGAAAAGCAATGGTTTCTGAAGAGTCGGATTTACATAATAAACTAGAAAACCTTTAGCTTAAGGCCATTTGGTTAATACAAAATTATGTTAACACATTTTTATTTAAAAAATCAATAAAATGTTTACGTAACTCTCAAATATTAATTTCAAATCTGAGTTTGAAATGGAGAAGTGAAGTTTACAACAATATACGAGGTCGGACAAATATGAAACGGGATTGGCACTACTGCGGACGCTAGAAGAAACTGACTGTTTCCAAATCATATCCAAATTGTAGCTAGAACTTTCGTCTACACATAGCTAAAACGGCATCCTCTCAGTACTTGCGTGGTAGGCTACGCATGCGAATGAACAAGTTAGTGCAGCTGTCACATGTGACACAAGTCAAACATGGAGCAGAGAGCGAACATTAAGTTTTGTTTCAAATTGGGGAAAACGGCCACGGAGACATTCGAGATGTTGAAAACTGTGTACGGCGGTGAAGCCATGTCCCGTACTCGCGTTTTCGAGTGGTTTGTCAGATTTCGTGAAGGTCGGCAGGACCTTTACGATGATCAGAAGCCGGGTCGTCCGATCACAACGAGAAACCCCGTAACGATCGAAAAAATCCGACAACTTGTAGCGGCTGCTCGACGACTGACACTGAGAATGATGGAGCAGGACCTGAGTATTAGCCGTGAAACCATTAGAACCATTTTGGAGAAGGATTTGAAGAAAAGGAAGGTCTGTGCTAAATTTGTCCCGCACAATTTGACCGCTGAGCAGAAAGCGCATCGAGTGGACACCTCCCGGGACTTCATTGCAACAGCCAACAGTGACCCAAATTTTCTGGATTCAATTGTTACTGGTGACCAGTCGTGGTGCTTCCAGTACGACCCAGAACGCAAGAGACAAAGCATGGAATGGCGATCGAAGACGTCTCCCAGGCCAAAGATATTACCTCTCCAAAAATCGAAAGTGAAGACCATGCTGATGACTTTCTTCGACAGTCAAGGCATCATTGACAAAGAATTTGTATCACCGGGTGCACCGTCACTAGCCTGTACTACAAGGGTGTCATGACGCGTTTACTAAAACGCATTCGACGTGTGGGACCGCATTTGGCAGCCTCCGGCAAGTGGCACCTTTTACACGACAATGCCCCTGTGCATTCTGCCTTGATTGTGAAGCCGTTTTTGGCGAAAAGAAATGTCTCAGTCTTAGAACATCCTCCCTATTCGCCGGATCTGTCTCCAGCGGACTTCATGCTGTTTCCTCAGCTGAAATTGACCCTCAAGGGAAGGCGCTTTGACGACGTGGTTGACAGTCAACGGAATGTTACCGCCGAACTAAACGCACTTCCTCGCGACAAGTTTAAGCAGGCTTTCCGCGACTTGTATCGTCGATGTCAACGGTGCGTTGAAGTCGAGGTAGTTTACTTCGAAGGACGCTAGAGGTATTTTCACCTATGGCTACCTCACATGCTTTGTATTTGATCAATCCCGTTATATATTTGTCCGACCTCGTATGTAACAAATTTTTATTTTTTTTTAATTTGATCGATCGAATAGACATTTAAAAGAACACGTAAAAATGTTACTGCAAGAATATCCAGAAGATATAGAATCTTAAATATTTGAGTACATTAAACAGTTTAGATTATTCATAAAAAGTATACATCTATGGATGAATTCAATTTTAAAAATGTTCGTAATATATTAGTTACATACCCAATTTAATATTAGTATTCCCCAACGTGGAAAAAATATTTAGAATATTCCTCAACCTTGCGGTTACAAAATACCTTCAGTAGACCGAAAAGAGTAAAAACTGAATACTGTAGTAGATACTATGCTTCAGGATAAACTTTCTGCTTTCTCTTAAGCATATTACATATAGAAAACGATAACTTGAATTAGAGACTTTAATGGCAGATTTCGAGAAAGAAAACATTATCATAGATTTTTTGAACAAGCATTTGCTGTATTTACCACGTTTAGCTTTTTAATTTCACAGTATTTCTGTTTCATTAATTTGAATATTTGTTGTGATTAATAAAACTTTTTTCCTTGTTTATAAATTTCCATTTATACTTACGCAGAATAAAAAAAAAATTAAAAAATTTGTTTCTCGAGAATTTAGATATTTTAAGGCGATGAAAAGGTGGATTCATATACGTATATTTCTATTTTGTTAAATTTGTATTGAAGCTACAAACTCGAACAACGCTTTACTCCCAAAGAATTCTCAAAAAAAATGTAGCTTGGGGCACCGCTTGTCTCAAATTCGGCCCTGGGCTTTTGGCGTGCTCTACATCCTTGGAGTTCAAAATTAAGGTCTTCGTTTGACCGTAGATATACACTAACTCATCCCAGTTGTCTCTGATCATAATTTAAGTTCTGTAAAACTGAGGCTCCTGTAAGTAAGACTTTCTCTAATAACGCTATGCCTTCTAAAAAAAAATCTTTTGATAACTCTGCAAAATACGACTCCACTGAGTTTTTCAAGTCCTCATTTGACAAAAAGCGACGCCGTCTCAAGTGTTTTTTTAGTTTTGGAAAGAGATAATAGTCACAGGGGGCGAGGTCGAGACTATGTTTCTGCACAGTTTTCTGGGCAAAATTGTGCGGTCTTTTCTCGCGTATGGCTGCTTTCAAATTGATTATTGTTTCTTTGTAGACATTCCCTGTTATTGTAGACCTTTATGGCATATACTCAACCCATAAAATCCCTTCAGCATCCCAGAAAACTATGGCCATCACTTTTCCGCTGAGAATCGCGTCTTCGCCTTCTTGGGTGATGGAGAGCCCTTATGAAGTCATTGCATGGACTTTTGTTTCGTCGGTGGGCCCCAATGGTATATCCAGGTCTTATGCCCAGTTACAATTTAAAAAGAAAGTCCGCGTCTTTCTTTAAAGCCGCCAAATTGTCCTCGCACACAATTTTTGTTCAGGAGTGAGCAGTCTAAGAATCCACCGTGCTGACAAGTTGCTCATTCCCAAATATTCACGAAGTATTTTAAAACAGATGTTTCTGATATACCTGCTTTTCTTGCGATAACTGAAACTATCACGCGGAGATCAGTCAACACCAAATCTTTAACTTTCTTTAAGGACGATTCAGACTGGCGGACGTGGAGCGGATGCGGAGCGGAAGCGGTTTGGTAGCGGAGCGAGTCCTTTGCGGATTTTAGATCGGTAGACATTCATACAGAGAGCGGTAGTTCGATGGCGAGTTTGCTTTGGTACGGCGTAAGTTAAATAGTTAAATCAATATTTCCTAATACGTTTTTAAGGATGTTCTCAAGCAATTTAGACAGTTCCGATGAAGAGTTATTAGTGGTGATAGCCTTCGAGAATGGTAGTTCCAGAAAACGAAAACGAACATGATATTCCGTCCACGAGATACGTAGATGGAAAGTTCCACACGCTATTTAAAGAACTTCTAAAAGACGAATCAAAAGTTTTTGAATATTTGGTCATGTCGGTAGAGAAATTCTATGAACTGTTAAAGTTACTAAGAGATCATAAACTATAAAATGATACACATTATCAAAAATCTATAACTCCTGAAGAGCGCCTTGCTGTAACTTTAAGGTACGTATTTTATAACATAACAGCATCCAAAAAGTATAAAACTCAAATAATAATTTTTATTGTTAATTGTTAAGGTTACATGAACATACATAATATTAGAGTATTACACTTACATACATACTCTTATTTTAAAAATCGAGGTAAAATATGTTGATGTTGCATATTCCCGAACATCATTAATATTAGATGGTGAAGCGGCGGAGGGGTATGATGATGATGGGGAAGGGGAAGTCAAAGGTATAAGACAAAGAAGTGCTAGGCGTAGAAACTGTTGATTTTTTCTGTTTTAAATATTCTAGTTCGTCGTTAGAAATGCTGTTACACCATTTAATTAGAGTTTCAGCTTGTAGTGTGGCTGTATAGTATTGAACATACTTAAAAATAATTGCTTGAGAGCTTCATTTTCTCCACTGTTATCTTTTTCTTTTTCCTTGATGTATGTTACCAAAAGGTTTGAAGCAGATTTTTTTTTTTTGCTGGGTATGCCTTCTTCGAGAAGGGGTTTGTTTTTCATTTTCACCAATCCTTACATTCGTTACTTCTTGTTGTTGCTCTTCTCCTTCGTTTTCTTCCTTTTACAGAGGCTCATCAGGGGCAACGTATTCTAAATTATCGTTGCTTTCTTCTTGCTGTGCATTCTGTGTCCCTATTTCTTTACTTACATCGTAGTTTTTGCTTATATTAGTTAGAGTGCTAAGAGGAAAATTTTCTTTAATGCTTTTAATCAAGAGCGATGTGATTGCTATGTAACAGTAGGGTTTAAATTGGTAATAATTTCATTATTTACAGTATCTAACTGCTGCTTAATAATTATATAGATTATACGAACGTCAGATAAACAAAATTGTAAAATTATAGCGTCGGGGGAATTTGTTTATACTTGCTTACATTCTATCCTGCAGATGCAGGCCAACCAATGACTCGTCAGCGCCTCTTTTGGCTAGTTCGTCTGCCTTTTCATTTCCTTCAAACCCTTGGTGTCCTGGTACCCATTTCAGCATTATCATGTTATGTGGGTCACTAGCTATTCAAGGCATTCTGTAACTACCCTGTAGCATACTACCAGAGCTTGACCGTCATACATAATCCAGATGGTGTTACGTGATTGTAGATTTAGGATTTTTGATAATCTTCAATAGCTGTGGGCTGGTTACCGGAGCTCGAAGTTTATCGTGACCAAGAAGCTTGTAAGACCCCTTAGCGGTCAGATTGATTTAAAAATATGTGCATCTTGCACGAATAAAACACACTTTTTTAGATTAGGTAGTGATTTATTAACATTAATAAATTTTAATGTTTAGATTAGATTAGGCAACGGTGCTATCGATGCTGCCGCTGCGGTTGTTGATTGCGAACTTCTCTTAGGGACGAGGGTTTCTTTCACACATGCTCATTAAAAACCCTCACCCCCGCATCCCTTAGCGGGAACAAAAACATGTAGCAGGAAAGGGCGCCAAAATCGCAGCCTTTTCAAAATACATAACAGATGGTTTTATATTGGTCATCTCTATTTAGCATTATCTTCACACATGATGTTATTGCTATGGTTTCAGCTTCAAAAACAGTGTAATGGATTCCAGGTCAATTGTGTAGCCTTCCCCTGTTCTAGCTTCAAATATCCCTGCTCCCGTGCCGCTATTAGTTCTTGATGCATCTGTATACCAGATGTCTCTCTTGCAGTTCTTCAGCTCTTGCATTTTCGCCTCTCCGCCACTTTCAGAGATTTCCGGAAGTCGAAGACATCGCTGATTCTGTCTGAATACATTCTCAGGATGCTAATTTTGATTATTGCTCTGAATATTTCGATATGGTTTCCTCTTTTAGGAAGATCCTCCCATATCCATTAATTTTTTACCATGTAGGCCACTACTAGGGTGTCGTGGAGAGACGTTTAGTAGTGTTTCCATTAATGCAGTGGGCGTTGTAGTGATGCCCGTCTGATAGCCAGTCTCTGGACCCTATTCAGTTTGTTTTTCGCTCCCGCATTCTTCGTTTTATACCACCAGATCAAGGAAGCATACATCACTATGGGCACCACTACTTTGGTATAGCTCCAATGGTTTTAGTCCCCAAGTTTTGCCTATCATTCTCCTGCAGGCCTATAGTGCCTTCGTGAATCACACAGTAAAGAAGCACAACAAAAAGAAAAAAAATCTTTTGAAATTAATTTGTAAATTTCACGATTATTTTGCAAACGACAATAAACTCACAACGCAAGTCAGCTTTTTTTTTGCAAATTCAAGATGTAGTCCACCCCATTGTTTGAGTTTTTAATGTATATATATTAGCGCATCAGACCTTAAGGCTTGAGGTGTGATCCTATCTCGTGCCAAGTTTTTCCAATCTCCTATTCCTGTTCCTTCTAAGTCTTCTTCTATACACTCCATCCATCTTTTTTTGGATCTTCACTTTCTATTTCTGCCTTCCGGCTCTTCTATCCATACTTCTCTGGTGCTTCTTGCTGTGTTCATTCTTTGTAGATGTCCTAGCCACCTTAGCCGATTTTGTTTCACTATCTTTGTAATTGTCGGTTCTTTGTATAATCTTTGTAGTTCTTCATTCGTTCTCCTTCTCCACTGTCCCTCTTGTTTAACTCCTCCATAAATAGTTCTAAGAATCCTTGTTTCGCAGGTCTCCAGTTTTCAAGGTCTTTCTGTCTGGTAACCCATGCTTCCGCAGCATAGGTGACTACTGGTCTTATTATGCTCTGGTACACTCGTTTTTTGACCGAGTTGGATATGTTTTTTGCCCTTAGTATGTTGTGCAATCCTTCTGCACTTTTTGTTCCTGCCATAATCCTTCTTTCTATTTCTGGGTAAGTGGTTCCTTCGCTGGTTATTTCGACTCCTAAGTATACCACACTTTCAACTTTTTCGATCATATGTTTTCTCTTCCCTAGTTTAATTTTCAGTTGTTCCTTGTTCTGTTGCCTGATATAAGGTATTTTGTTCTTGATTCATTAATATACAGTCTGAATTTTTGCGCCTCTGCGGATATTCTCTGTATTGTGGTCTTAAGTTCTTCCCTTGTTCTTGCAACTATTGCCACATCATCGGCGTATGCTAAACACTGGTGTGAGTTTTACATTATTGCCTTTCCTGTTTGTCTTGCTTTTTCTTATTATGCTTTCTAGTACCAAGTTGAAAAGGACCGCCGATAATGGGTTTCCCTGTTTTAATCCTGTGTTGGTTGGAAAAGTTTTTGACAATTCTGTTCCTATTTTTTATTCACCGTTCCCTTAAGCTTCATTTCTACCAGTTGAATTAATTCTTTTGGATAGTTGAATTCTTGCATGCACTTCGCTAATTTATTTCTTTTGATGTTATCATACGCCTGTTTGAAGTCGATAAACACCATGTGTAGTGGTTTTTCTTCCAGCATTTTTCTTGTGCCTGCATTAACGCGAAAATTTGGTCTGTTGTGGATCTGTTGGTTCTAAATCCGCACTGGTAGTCTCCCAATATCTCTTCTGCGAATTTCTTGACCCTTTTGTTAATCAGTTTCGAAAGTATTTTGTATGTGACATTCAGTAGGGCTATCGGTCTGTAATTTTCGGTGTTGGAAGGGTCTCCTTTTTTATATATGGGCTGAATTAGTCCTTGTGCACATTCTTTTGGCAATTCTTTCCACTCCCATATCATTCCTATTAGATTATGTATTCTGTTTATCAGTGGATTTCTCCACTCCTTAGTAGTTCAGCTTCAATCCCATCTATTCCTGGACTTTTGTGGTAACTCATATTTTTAACTACTTTCTCTACTTCTAGGTCTGTTGGCCTATTGCATTTAGTGGTTTTCTATAGCGGAAATCACGTTATATTGTTGCAATTTATAAGCATCAAGAAACACATTATTAGTAGTTTAATGTTATTTCTAGCTCAATACACGTCGAGATTCTTCGTTTTCCATATAAAACTGTACTAATTCCTTACATTTAGTGGTTTTCTATAGAGGAAATCACGTTATATTATTGCTATTTATAAGCATCAAAAAACGCATTATTAGTAGTTTATAAGCATAAAAAACATATTATTGATAGTTTAATGTTATTTCCAGCTCAATACACGTCGAGATTCTTCGTTTTCCATATAAAACTGTACTAATTCCTTACATTTTGTAGTTTTCTATAGCGGAAATCACGTTATATTATTGCAATTTATAAGCATCAAAAAACGCATTAATAGTAGTTTATAAGCACAAAAAACATATTATTAGTAGTTTAATTTTATTTCTAGCTCAATACACGTCGATATTCTTTGTTTTCCATATAAAACTTTACTAATTGCTTGCATTTAGTGGTTTTCTATAGCGGAAATCACGGTATATTATTGCAATTTATGCAATACCTTTGTATTTTCTTGTGCCTCTTCTTGCTCATTCAATTCTTCTTCTCCTATCCTTTTTTCATTTAGTAGACTTTCGTAGTACCCGACCCATATGTCCTCTATCCCTTCATTGTTTGTTGTTATTGTCAGTGGCGGCTCGTGAGTTAAGAAAGAGGGTGGGCACAAGAAAAAACTTAGCTATTTTTTGTACATAAAATCCATTCTCATATTTTTCATGCTGGAAAAGACGTCTACGACTTTGTTGTTAAAATCCAGGGTAGACTGGACGAACTTCTTTTCTATTGATAGGACCGCCAATGCGTTCAGTCGATCTTTTTGCACACAAATTGTCACAATTAACTTCCATCATTGAAAAAACGTCACTTTCGTCTTTGAATTCACACGCGCGATTGCGCGAAAACAGCGCTCCTAAGTCGAAATTCAAACGTTGACTGCAAATCGGGAACAATCTGCTCGGTGCCCCATTCGCCTGGTATATCGCGTATACCGAAGATAACCGATAGGCAACCGAATCACCTCTAGATGGGGAACAAATCAGAGCGTTCCCCGGAACATAGTTTTGAGCGTGTTAGCCGCACCTTTGGTGCGGAAGGAAAATTTGATACCATCGTTAAAATAATGAAATTAAAATAATGCACTGAATTACATGCGAATTTCTTTCTGTGTTTATCACGGTGGTTGGGTGGGCACGTGCCCTTGTGCCCTTTAGTACAAGCCGCCACTGGTTATTGTGCCTTCTTGGTTTTTCATAAATACGGATTTCGTTTTCCTGTTCTTTCTGGTGCTCCCGATTTCTTTACAGAGTTTTCTAACTTCTTGTTTGTTGTAATGCTCTTGTATCTTCTCTAGTCTTTTTAACTGGTGTAATCTTTTCTTTTCTCTGAATATTTGCTTTGCTTCCCTTCTTCTTTGCTTGTATTTATCAAGAGAGTCCTGGGTCCTTTCCTGCATCATCTCAGGCTTTGCATTTTTTCTGTTTTTTTGCTGCCTGCTTGCAGTCCTGGTCAAACGTTTGTTATCTTTTGGTAGTACTCTTGCTGCTTCTTTTATTAAAGTCTTCAGTCCTGCCCAGTTTTTCTCTATGTCATCTACCGATTCCTTATGTTCAAGGTTTTGTGTTATCGTATTTAAATATTCTTCTTTCTTTCTTTTTTGTTTAAGGACTCTAGATTCCACTTTGATGCTCATCTCATGTTATGCCTTGTGCGCATGTACTTCAGATAATTATTTATGTGTATATATTAATTATATGCGAATGGTTATAATGGTTTTAGACTTTATGCAATCTCTCTGAAATTATCGACATCTTCTCTGTGCTAAGTGCTTCTTCTGCTCAAGGAATTGTATCCTAACAAATATATTAACATTTTCACAGCTATTGCCCTGTAGTGTATACTAAAGTGATACAGGACAGCAATATTTAACACAATAACTGACAGGAGCAGGATTTTAGAAAATAAAACACTTCCCTAGTCATAAAAGTTTATTAATAAAGTTTTAAAATTAAAATTAACATAGGTACCAGCATTTGGTATTAAAATTCAAGAAATAGTTTTGTTTTTTAATAATCAGTCATTTTCCTTTTAAACAATCTAAGAATTTATTTATACAACACAACTAATTTGTTACGAATCACCAATGAAATATAGATTTTGTGTAACTTTTATTAGTGCAACATAATTATACACATTACTATTATTAAACTTATTAAACTATACCTTCATTTATAGTTATTTGGTCAGCAAATTATAACTAAATGAAGAAAATCAGATCTTAATTCTTTGACTTTAAACTAATCACAGGCTTTGTATTCATAAACACTGAAGAAAAAAACAATTATGGATTATTCAGTATTACCACTGAATTGTCCATGTTAACTGCTTCAAATTTTTTAAACTTCCTTCATGTAAAGGAAAACATGTCTGAGTTTCTACAAAAACCTATTATCAAAGACCCTCAAATATACAATTTGAATGATGTTGCTTACCATGGTCAACCGACTCAATATTGTAGAAGACCAAAACTTCTATGTTGTGGCAGAACTCAGTAATTACTTTTAAAATATCACCATTAATGTATCTACAATTTGCCACTCTTAGCTCTTTGATATTTGACCCACTAGCTCCAGTCGCTAGCGTTTTTATTCCTTCGTTAGTGACCTAAAACAGAATTACATGAAGATATATAGTATGCAATTATAATTCATTTATTTATTATATAGTTTGTTTCACAAGAAGGGACATCTGCTGGCAGAGAAGTTCAACAGTTTTTCAGCTGCCTAAAAGCTTAATAGGGTTACATAATATCATTTTAGATAGCACTGTTTAAAACCAAACTTTTTTTTATACGGCCAGTGCTGTACATGCTGCGGTTCTGTTAATAATTATTTTTCTCTTTGCAGTCAGGTAATTAAATACTGCTGGGGCATAACAAATTTTTAAACACCTATGGTTTGTATATTTTTAAAATAATTATTTCTTTTATGGTACTTGCCCTCTGTTAAGTAATTCTAACCACACAGGATTATCTGGTGCAACAACGAAGCACAGAATTTAAACAACCGTTGATTTTTAAACCAACAAACTAGTTTACCTGAGTAGAAGAAAATGTAAGCCACTGAAGGTTCTTCATCTTTGATATTTCCTTTAATCCTGCATCAGACACGTTCTTGCACCCAGTAACATCAAGACCAGCTAATGCAGGGCAGCTTGTCGATATAGTTTTTAACACATCGTTGTTAACTCCTTCGCAGTTTGCTATTTCGACCGAATGCAGGTTTTTAAGCGGGGTCAAAAAATTAATCAATGCTAAAAAATATATTCATTAATAATCTGTACTTCCACTTCCATTTAATTTATACACTTCATGTTAAACTAAATTAACCACACCTAACCTCTTTTTGCTGCTATTAGTCACAAATGTCTTACTTCTAGAAAATGTACTCGCCTATACAATTCCTAAACAAAATGTCTGTTATCACTATGTAAAAAGATTCAGCTAGCATGAATACTGATAGTGCATGTGCTTCTATTATTGATACTTGCAAAGCTTAGAGGCGTGTAATTTTTCCAGAAGTGTGACTATTTCAATTGTATACGAACCTTGAGTAGTTAAATGTCTATTTGCAGTTCTGGTTAGATACACATCTTTTAAATTATGACAGTCTTTCAGATGCTTAAAATTTCATCATCTACATTGGCTAATGAAAAATCAATATTTTCAGTCTTTGAATGAACTAGAGCTGATACAGCATTCTTGAAATTAAGGTTAGACCAAAAGTAGGAGGTCGAAGTAAACTTGTGTAACATGCGAGTTTTAATTTTTGGTGGCAGTGATTGTAAAGTTTCAAGCTCATTTGCAATGTAATATGTTAAATGTTTGACAACATAATCCACTGTCCTGTAATAGAAAAAAAAACAATCACTCAATTTTCAAAATAAAGATTATGTAAGTTTATGTCACTGTCATAGACAGTAATGTTTACACCTAATTTAAATATGATTTCAAGACTTACACTGAAAGTAGGGAGTCCACTCCTCTAGACGAATATGCCATTTTTCCTCCTACAACAAATGTACAAAATTCTATAAATCTCTTAAAAATATCTTACCACCGTATTTACTTACCTAAGTCTTTATTAAGAGTGAAATTATGTTACTTGGTTGTCTGGGTTACTTCATCAACACAAAAAAATATATTCCTAAATATGTGACGCTGACGCCCCTTAAAATTGAAAATCAAAACTAACCAAAATATTATTCACAAATTTAAAACAATTAGAGCAGACTCAAACCTTAAAGTTTGCAGCCGGTAATAAAGTATTCCCTTTTGCATATTTTCCAATAGTGAATAATGGTACGCTAAACGGCTGTTGAGGATGAACAGAATAGTATTGTATTGCATTTGAAAGAGCGAGATATAAGACGCGGTTTTCCAAGCATCTCGAAGCACTGCAGCCATAGTTACGGAAGTGACATGACTTGTTGAGCGTTGATGTTCCAGTGAAAAGATGCTGGGCGTCGGTTAATATACTTTCTCTTAAATTTAAAAAAATGGCGGTCTGTCTTTACTAGTTAGCATCTAAAGAAAGGCATTCAATTTTTAAAAATAATTTTGTAACTTATATGAACGCATTTTCAGATAGGTTTCGTACTATTTAGAATTTAAATATCTTATACAGGATGTCCCTAATTTACAACCACATTCAATAAAATTCAACTCCCAATATCTAATTTTTTAATGGAACACTCTGCATTTTTTGTATATTTGCTTATGAAATGCTTAATATGGCCATTTATATTTTTTATTTAGACAACATATAATGGCATAATAATGTCAAAAATGTAGAAAAAAGCTGTTATACAGCTAAATAGCATTCTCTGGGATAATATAACATCTCAGAAAAAATAAGACTTTGATATACAACACAATTGTTAAAAGCGTAGCAATCTACAGCTCTGAAGTCACTTAAAAATGGAACGGAAAAGGCACTACTAGTAACAGAGATGCATTTCTGGAGAAGAGCTGCAGGCAGATCTAGAAGAGACAGAGTCCGGAACGAGAAAATTAGGGAGATCATGGGAGTCAAGCATACAATAGTAGACGACATTAGAACGAGACAATTTAAATGGTATGGACATGTGCAACGCATGCCAGAGGAACGGTTACCAATGCAAATACTGAAATGGACACCACAAGGAAGGCGCAGAAAGGGCAGACCTAGAAGAAATTGGCGGGAAGGAATTGATAAGTAGATGGAAGCGAGAGGTCTGGGTGAAAATCTATGGGAAGATAGAGACCAATGGAGCTTGGGTAACGGAAGACGACGGAGATCGTTATAATCCGATTTATATATATATATATATATATATATTGTATATTGCTATGTACTATAGTAACAATAAATAATTCAATAGCCCCACGTTGGCTAGACTAAAAGATGCCGTGTAATATTGTAGAAATATTAATAAAACATCAATAAATTTATAAACTAAAATCCACGTTGGTAGCGCCCATAATAAAAATTAAATTAATTACTTATCAAATGAAGAACTAAAATTTTAATTTACATCAGCATATATTCTTATAAGACATCTCAGGGTTCTAATAAAGATATTAATTTTCGTGGCTTCACCCATGATACTTATATAATTGTAATTATTAATTACCAATTAAATAAAGAAAATACCTGTGAACTTATTTTTTTATTTCCAATGGTTATAAAACGCACTCTACAGTATAATTCCACTAAACTGCATGCGTTTGCGTTATTTCGGCCTTGATGCTGTCATTTATAAATTTACGCGTCCCTCGATGCCCACCTGACCGTTAAAGATGCAGTTCTTCCAGCTTTCTCGTAAAACGTGCTGATATCCACGTTAAAACACTTCAATAATTTTGCAGAAATGTATCCAGTAATACCGGTAGGTAAGTGAATTCACTATTTCAATTAGTAAGAAATCACTTTTAACTGGTTCTAATTGAATTTCTTTACAGGAACTTTTTAGTAAATTAAAAGACACTTTTGATAAATAATATTAGGTGAGTTTTATTATTATTAACAATCAACACCCTTCACATAATTCAAATTTGAAATTCAAAAAAAAACTTCGTTTTTTAAAATGAAAACAAAACTAATCCGTAACCTCAAAATTCACATTATTAACAGAACTTGGCCACGCCTCAAAATTTACGATAATCGACTTAAATGGTTTGAATTTTAATTTCAGAGCAATTACAAACGCGTGCTTTCACTTCAAGCATTTCCAAGAGACTAAAATCCAAAATCGGACCCAAAAATCATCTGCAATTTAAAAATGGACCAATGGCCATCCAGAAACTTATCTTTTCAATCAACATATGATTTTAAATAAATTAAAATTGCTTATTACAACATAAGCAAATCATATTTTAACAAACTAATTTCAGAATCGTAATCTTTGCAAAATTACGAATCTTTTAATATCATTTACATAAAATTTTGAAATAAAAAAAATCACATGTGTTTAAAATTGCAAATTTACACAAAATTCTTCAATTAAGCCTCATACTTATAAAAAACAATTACACAACCCTTCATACAACTTAA
>JABXWE010037335.1:0-12275 GCA_014611495.1 Limonius californicus
TTGACATACAGGTAAATGTCATTCAGAGTTCATTACAGCTGACTGCAGACGGAATAGCTTTTTCTCTAGGCTTGCTGTAACTGACTTTTTAAAAAATCACTTTGTACACTAATTAACTTACTCGTATTATATAATAAAAACTAAGCCTAGAAGTATTAGTCTAATAACTATTTCTAAAATAATTTATGATTAGAAGTTGTTCCAAATTTCCTAACAAGTAATTATGCCTTCTATCTGAAAACATATGTTTATAAATAGAAAAGCTTCTTTCTACGTCGGCAGAAGTAATGGGTGCATTTTTTAATTTAACACTGAATTCGAAATTGAAATTGTTTCTTGAAGTTGTTTGGAAGCTACTACATATTATTTCCTTAAAATATCTTCATGAAGAACTCCTATTAATAAAAGGGCAATGTAGCGGTCACATTTACGTACGTACTTTTATCTACGATTATATAAGCAAAATTACTACTCTCTAATTGTCTAATTTCAGACATTGTTTCATTGTAACAAGAATTTACGTAATTTTTTCGTAAGGTGCTTTTGTCTGGTACGTTTTACGATTATAAGTTAACATTATTTAATTTCGAGAATAGCATATTAGACGAAATTAAAGCCTTACATAACTCCTTATTAAATTCTTCTTGCTCCGATGTTTTGGAAGTCGTCCCTGAACATTGAGTCGTAGTTTGCTGAGAACAGTTGCTTCTCTTCCATTGTTCACATTGTTATGTGATTTTCAAATTTGCCGCTACACCATTTTCGGTATTATGTTTTGTCTTTCGAAGCTTGAGAGGTTAATAGTCTCCTTTGTGTTAAAACTGCAGACTCTTGTTTTCTGCCGCGTTCGACCTCGAACGCTTCCTGGAACTCGTGTGTTAAACAAATTCCTTCTAGAATTTCTTGCGAAAGATTTCAAAATGTGGTGCAATATCTTTTGGGAGAAGTGAGGTCCCGTTGCCTTTTTGACTGAGTCTATTTTCGACCTTCGCGGACTCCGGTCGCCCGTACGGGGGCCGTAAAGAAAGTTAGTAAAAGCCAGACCTTCGAGATTGACGGACGTGACTTGGAAGATAGTTTTTCTTTTCCTCTACGGCGCCTCTATTAAGTATCGTATTACCGTGTGCTGTAGAGCACAAGCAATTCGACTTTAAGGTCGGATTTAAAAAAAAATAACAGAAGGTTCGCTTTGTTGTTGGACAATTTGAGTTAATTGCTCCTGTCGAATTCAGTTCGGATCTATGTGAAGTGAAAAGAAAAGAAAGGAAATTGTGCAAGTGTTTTGCTAGAATTTGGTTAGTTCCCGTCGTCCGAAAAAGTCTCGCTTCTGTCCCCACGTCATCTGACCTAGTTGAAAGCAACTCGGCCCTCTACAGGGGCGTAACAACTACATCCCGTCCCAACGCTGCCCCGAAGGACGTTGTCCCCTATTTTTTTGGAAACCGCCGCCTTATTGTGCCAACCTCGCTTTAAGCCATCCGCCGGAAGTTAAAGGTAAAAACTAAAGTTTTGTGTTTTGTGAAGCGAAAGCCTACATACGTGCAACTTGCAAAATTCAATATTATTGAATCTTTTTTTGTATCTGGAAACAAGAAGCGACCTTCAGTCGCGGACGGTATTTGTTGGAAGAACAAAGCATGAGAAAAATTTTGTTTTACATATATTGTGTTTTCCTGTAAGCTTGCGTCGGTGGTTGCGTGGTCGGTTGGACCGAATACGTGCACCGACGATGCTAGCTCGTTTGCTTGAGCGCTCATATATTAATATTTGTAATTTTAGAATTATCAAATCACTCTTGGCCGTCATTTTTTTTGTTGTTGTACCGTCGTTATTAAGAGTTTCATTATATGTGTTTTAAAATTTACTGCCTCTTTTATTTATGTGTACTCTGTATATGTTATGTAAACATTTTGCAAGCTTCAAATATATATAGGAGGAGGCACAATAAAAGATAGGTTCCATCCCCGTGAGCTGTTGGCTTCTCGGCCTTCCACGAGGACCTACACAATCAGCTGGATTTGGAAGGTGGCGCCCACTTATTTTGACTCGCCCTGTACACAACTAAAGATTTTCTCCCATAAGCAATTTTCACGAACTCCCCCTACTCCTCTGAGCTAAGCTGTAGGCCCTTTTCCATCAAGATTGTTACGAATCGTCGAAAAAGCTCGATTGGCCGGTAACACACTCTCCTTTTGCCTCTAGGTCGCTCAACGCCGTTAATGCTTAAATTTATTAACAAATAGAAGGAGCCTTACGTTTGGTCATTCATTGAACTGTTACTGTTTTAATAATTTTAATAAACAGTTGTTTGTGATGCTTATGCTGAGACAACTGACATGTATAATAACATATCTAACACAATTCAAATTTGATAGTGCGATAACAAGATTAAAATATAATATCCAAGTAGGGGAAACAAAGTGCAGGTTACTGTAGTTATAATCCCATAATAGTAACTGGGGAAGACTTTCTTTTAATGAAGAATTCTACTTCTGACGTACTATGCTACCTGTTACGAATAAATATAAATATTTCACTTCTTATTAATATATATAAATTGCATAAAACTGACGAACGGAAATATTTGATCTGCATTCCTGCACTTATAGCCCTACGGTACAAAAAATTACACATTCGCTATTCATTATTATTAAATTTAGCCTTTTTTGTGTTATTACTCACAGGGTTACCAGTATCAGTAGAATGTAAAAGAAAAATAAAATTAAATGTTTATTACAATACATTTCCAAATACTAGAAAATTATATACACCAAGTTAGAAGAGATACAACATATATACAGATTTCCAACAATATCAGAAAAATGTTCACACAGTTTGTATAAATATGAATCTATGTATATTTTGTATAATAACATATTATTCAAGGTATTTGCTTAAATAGTGGATTAACTTAAGAAAACCAGCAACTCACACAGTTATAAAAACGACTTAACAATTAATAACTAATTTCCAAAATTTGTGTAATATTCTAAATATTCAGTAAAACTTATGAAATGCACCCTCGATTTTCCATAAAAATAGTTACAAATTTCGTGTGAAGTTAATATTTTATAATTCAGATGCATAAGTGGTGTCAATCCGAAATAGCCAAATTAGTAAAAGTTGTGAATAGCATTTATGTAGAGATTTTTTAGCAATGATTAAACCACACAATTATGTTGGTAGCAGCCGTAGAAATATTGGTATAAGTTTTCAGTTATAAATATATATACACATATGTATAAGATATATACCAACAACAACGGTACAAATTTGACATTTCCGAGCGTTGGCTTTTACATTTTTCCAAAATTCGATAATCGATATAATTATTTGTAAATTGTTAATTATTATTATTAATAATTAGCAGTAACACAACCACAGTTACTGATATTTTTTGTTATATTCTGCTTCCGCAATTTTGATCAAAATTTCTTTATTCACGTACGTTGGCATTTGGTGAATATATTGACAAGTTCTAGCAAAACTCAGATCCTCATAGTGTAGGAATTTATCAAGTAAACCCAAATCATTATATAAACTGAGGACTATCAATTCACTTTCGCGTTCGGGTCTTCCATAATGTTCATTCAAAGTCTTTTTTTGTTCAGATGTTGCATGTTCTAGAGCTTTTACTATAAGCCAAGTTGCCCTACCCTGTTGAATATCAGTAGCAGGCTTGCCTGTGATTGCAGGGTTTCCATAACTGTCTAAGATATCGTTCTAAAAGAATTATTAAAACTAGGTTTAATTGCGAAGAATGTAAATTAAAATATTTACCTGTATGATAAAGTGTATCCCCAATTCTTTTGCAAAACTTCTCCCCAGTTTTTGTACTTGCGGATCGTATCTGCCGGCCAGATACATTCCCAAAATTATTGGCGAGACGAAAAACGGATAGCCTCCTTTATATTTCGCTATACGGTGGTATACGTCCATCGTAAAAGATTCCAGGGATAACTTGCCAGTAATTCCGTAAACCTTTGAATCCAGAGACATACCTACAGCAGTTTTCAAGCCTACATCATGGAAATGTTCAACGGCCGGGAAATGACAAGGCATTCCAGAGAAATATTTCCTTAAAACCAAATGTATCCCGTTTTCTAATATGGTTCCATCGCTAACGGCTGTCATGCCTATACCCTCCCTGGTATACCAACTTGGTTTTCCAAAACGTACCTCCGTGCTGTCAATAATGTCGTCTGTTATTACAATCATAGTCAGCATCTGAAATAACCAAATAGTAAATGTGATTGTGTTGGCGTGTTCGTAATATTCAATGCTGTACAGTATCGTATTAAGTTAAATATATATATATATATTCCAAAAATGAATTAGTTTAAGGGTCATATGTAACTAGAATGAAATCTCAGATTCTACTACAAAAAATATTAAAATACACTTCTGCGAGTGCTTTATCTCTTACGAGACGTAGACATCTTCTCCCCTATGCCTCTGTTGCGCGTTTAAAGTGCTACAGACATAAAGGACCTACAGGTTAACGTGGGCTCTGAACGAGGGGAAGTGTAAACACTTCTACTCCAAAGAAGAGTTACCAGGCAGAATATCTCGCTGGTTTGCCATTGCCTTGCGAGGGAGAACGGCCGTTAAAAAGCCGATGTTCCGGTATATGGATCTTCAGCGTAGATGTATAATGCCTAATCTCTAGTTCACGGCTGCCTCACTCATATACACTAAGCGTTCAAATTCCCATAATACGTTTTCATAAAAGGCATTTCGATTCAGTTCTCTTATAACTGTAGGACAGCATTAAAAGCTGGTGGGCCGTTTAATATCCTGGTCCATAGAATAGTCCAGAGGCGGTCTATATCCATCCAGTTCTCTTATAACACTGGGTATACTGATGCAACCTATATATCAGAGTTTTCGAATATGCTTGGCTCTCGTACGTACCCGTATCCTGGAGGGCTGTAAGAATGATATGCATATCCAAAGTCGGACGTACACCGTATGATAAAGCCAAGGCTTTTAGACCTATCAGACTGTTAAAGACACAGGGAAGGCTAATTAAAACGTACATAAGGGACGGTACGCTTACGACAGGACACTACACCTATGCCAATATGCCTATCAGTCAGGACCCAGGATTGCATGTGATTATTGGTAAAATCGAAAAAGTGCTACACCACAAAAAGACAGCGTTTGCACTTCAGCGGAAAAGCATCAGATAGAGAATAAATCAGATCGATTCGTTCTATGTTAAGCAGCAGACAAACAATGATCGCTCTGGACAAAGTCAATATAAAAATGAGAGTTAATCGAGGCTGTCTGCAGGAGGTATTCTTTAACTTCTTGTCATTGACGGGCTGCTTAGGCAGCTGCGCTGATGTCCATGGCATTTTAATAGTAGGCAAATTTAACAATATTGTTGGCGAACTGAAAGATTGGATCTGGAAAATATATAAGAAGGCATGGCATACGGAGACAATATCGAGGGAATAGGAGAACAGTATTATTGTTCCAATGCATAAGAAAGGAGAAACGACAAAGTGTGAATACAACCGAGCAATATGTCTTTCATCAGTAGCGCTAAAAATATACACAAAAATATTAGAGAAACGTTTAAGAGAAGAAGCAGAAGTAAACTTAGAAGAAGAACAAGCAGAACATTAATGGATAAAACACTAGAAATGAGTAAAAATTTATATTTAGTCTTTGTGGATCTATTAGCAGCTTTTGGTACGGTACCAAAAGAAGAAATATAGAAGGCATTAGGAGAACTAATAATAAATCAAAAATTACATAGAACTGTTATAAGCGAATATAATAAGCTAAAAGGCTAACTGGGGAAATATCCGAAAACTTTAATATAGAAAAAGGTGTGAAACAAACGAACAGCTTGAGCCCACTATTATTTATAATATTCATCGACGAAGTAATCAGGAAATGTAAAACCAAAACAAGGCCCTTCACTATAGGTCATTATAACCTAACACCGATTCAAATCTTTGACCTGGTTTACACGGACGACATAGTACTGATAGCAAGTACGAAAACTGAATTACAAAGAAAAGTTAACATTTGGAAAGCCTGCTTAGAAGAAAAGAGAATGCAAATAAATATAGTCAAAATCAAGATTATTCGTGTAATAAAAGAAAAAGAAGATGAAAACATAAATATACAAATAAATGGGGAAAGATTAGAAATAGTAAACAAGTACGAGTATTTAGGCACCATCATTACAAAAAATAGGAAATAGGCACTGAAATACAAAACAAAATACAAAAGGCAAGTAACATATACTATCAAATCAACAACATACTAATAAACAAAACAAAGAAACAAAAGCAGAAGAGATGATTTAGAACAAATACCGCTTGAGTGAAATAGAAAAAAACAACTGAGCTGGTATGGACATCTAATTAGAATACTAGAAGAGAGAATCCCCAGAAAAACAATGGACATAGGAATAATTGGAAACCGAAAGAGAGGCAGGTCAAGGATAAAATGGGAAGAAAACATAAAAGAAATAGTGCACAGAAGAGGAAGAAGCATACACGAAGTAAGGAACATGGCAATTAACAGAAATAACTTTAGAAGATGGATAGATGATCCCAACTACACCCCAAAGCTATAATGGCAAACGAGGAAATGATAAAGAAGAAGAAGAAGAAGTTGGCGAACTCACGCAAAGCGGTTTAACAGTATTGGAAAGGCATGGGTTTACGGCCTACTCGACCAAAACGGAACTTGTTCTGTTCACTTACAGGCGAAGGATAGAGGACTCTACCAGGCCCATACTTTTCGGTAATTGCCATAGGTCGGTTAAGTATCTGCGAGTAGCCTTAGACTCAAAACTGTCAAGGCATATGTCGAAAGAATTGTGCAAAGGTCTATTGCCTCCCTTCGAATGTGCAACGGCATATTTGGAAGAACATGGTGTTTAAATATAAGGTTTTACACAATTGTGATCAAGACTATAATAATGCACGTTTCTTAGGTGTGGTGCCTTGATATCAGTAAAATCACGTTTCGAAACAGCTTAAGTCAGATTTACAGAATAGACGGTTTAGGTATAACAGGCTCTATGCTTATGTCACTCACGATAGCTTTGCAGGCATTTCTGGAGCTACCGCCTCTTCACTTCTCAGTCTAAGCGGAGGCTTGGAGGACTGCTTACAGCCTGTACTATAAGGGACAGTGGGGTATATTATGGGAAATTGTAAATGCAAGAATCACGTCAGCAGTAATGAGATCTCAAGCACTTTTAGTAGCCAGAAGCGATAGCATTTTGCTTTTATTTTTCTTTTATAAGAGCTACAAAATATCTATCTCTAGTAGAGGCGATTGGAAGAAATCTGGGAACTTCTTAGTTCTAGTGGCCTTATCTAATTTATAGCCAGACGAATCAAAGAAGGGACTAGAGCAGAGCTGCAATAAACCACCTCTACGACCAAACTGTGTATAGCTGTGAGAGCAGTATTACAAGCAGAGATCTTCGCAATTTTGGCATGTGCTCAGAGCAAGAAAAGAAGATTAATGGATCAGTTTATTTACATATGTACAGACAGTTTAGCGGCATTGATAACTCTTAGTTCTTCAGGATCAGCTCTATACTAGTACTAGACGGCTGCCAAACATTAGTAAGACTCGGTTCGTGCAAATGTATGAACCTGCTATGGGTACTGGGTCATAGCAACATACAAGGGAACAAAATCTATGTCGGAAGCCGTTTTCAATGGACCGGAGTCAGCTGTAGATCTACCACGAGCAATTATGAAGCTGGAAATCAAGATCTGGGCAGATGCTCAGTTTTTGCAGGTGAATAGAAGTATCTGTATGGTATCCGGTCAGCTGACAGGATACGGCCCTCTACAAAAGCACTTATACGCCATAGGGATCAACAACGTTTTCAAGGACGAAAAGTACCAGATTTTTGACATTAAGATACAGCATTGTAGCACCGTCAAAATGGAGCCCCAAGAGGTGAAATATATCCCTATTCTTTTCGACGATATCCTGCAACCCTCCTGATGCCATGCATAATGGGCAACTAGGCTTGAGCGCTATGGACTTCTGTGCCATTTATGAAGATGAAGTAGCAACCAAGCTAGGTAGTATCCTAAATGATCTGTACAGTGTTTTATGAAATGTTGTAGTCATTAATTGGTGAATTATATATCGCATGCAAAATGTTAAATCTTCCATATTAAAAGGCATTTTGAAGCTTTTCTCTTTAATACTGCTACCGGGAAATTTCTAACTGGCTTCCATTTAGTGGCCAAGCTGGGTACTTAAAATGAACCCTTTAGCCAATCTAATGAAAGATTTAATTTATGCAACAATGAAAAGTCAAGCATATTCGTGCAGTATCTAGAGGTTGTTAGAATTAAAAGGAGATTACGAATAGCAAAATAATTTCATTTAATGACAAGTATGCAATCCATCATCGATTATGTTTTTCTTCTACAATAATGGGTCGTAATTAATGCTCGGTAATTTAATGCGGTGTGCAGATTAAAAAAATACTAAATGCTCGATAAAAAAAATAAAAATGCAGTATAAAATAATAGGAAAAGCCTTGTATTTTTTATAAAATCACAATATAAAATATACAATTTGCATGCTAAGTTTTGGTCGGTATTTTAATCAAATGTGCACCAAAAAAATATATAAATGCTCGATGATTTACGTTAACTATTGAATGGAATTTAACCTAACCTAATCTAACCTAACCTAACCTACATTTATCGAGCCTATATTATTTCTTTCGATTATTTATTAATTTCGGAAGCATGTGAATTTGGTATGGAGCATTCATTTTATTTATCAAGTGTCTATTATTTTTATCGAATATTTATTATTTTAACAAGCATGTATTACACTTATCGATCGTCTATTAATTTTATCGAATATTTAGTTTCTTGTCATGCATTTGGATAAATTAACTGGAAAATGTAATATGCATTGGGAATAGAATATCGATCATTTAATTAGTTCTCTATAATAATCAGCAAGGCAACATACTAATGTAGCTACGATATCAACACAACATTATAATTGCTTATTCACCCCTCCCCCCCCGTATGTTCATAACATTATCGCAAAATTGTAAGTTCATTGTTGTTGCACCATTTCAGTGACTCAAAAATATTTCAATAAAGAGGCATCAGCATTCATTGTCGTTAAGTGTTTTTCAATTTTAGTATATATTAATTAGATATTTATAAAATAATCTATCATTATCTGCAGTATAAATACACATAAAAACACGTGTTCAAAGAAGATTTGTTATCCGAAATCAACATACTACGAAAAGTTTACTTCGCTTCAAGTTAGCCCTGTCTCATATGAAGAGATTTCGGTTGTACTAGAATATAAGTACTAGAGGTGTGTGGTGGTAACGCAGAGCGGTCTGGGCAAAACGGAGAAAATAGTTTGGGTTGGATTCCCAACATTATTACGTGGCATATAAAAATTTTGTGCTGCAACACACCACACCCAATTTCTCAATCCGGTTAGCATTCATGGAGTGTTAATGCTAAAAACCTTCTCTGGAGTTTCTGTAGTTCGGATTCCACATTAAACTGTAGGTTCCTCGTGTTTCTACCTTAGCATTATGGAGAAACACGTGGTAGAGAAAAAGCCGATGCACATAGTCGAATGAAGAAGCCTTTGATGAAGTACTAGACTGCATGGAAAGCGTCAGACTGTTTTCTTCAGTCATTTATTAGGGATAACTTATAAACTTGAAGGAGATTTATTTGTCGTTTTAATTTTCCTCCATTCTAACATCCCGTATAATATAAAGTAGTGGCTCAAGATAGATAACCAAATGAAATGGTCATTCGCGGCAATAATTTTAATTTTAAATAATCTGCGCTTCGCAACAATGAAAAAACTTTTCTGTAGTTAAAAATAGTGAAATTATTCAGATGCCGATCTAAATACCAGTTCACAAGATTTGCTACTCACCATGTCAACACAACAACCCAAGATATTTGCCAATTTGATGGTTTCTGGACGGAGCTTTTCAGGCGCTTCAAATGCCTTGTATACAGCAGGAACCAATACACCAGACGCTTGTTTGTACTTATAAGCATTTTCTTCCAGCAAACGCCTCAAATGCTGTTTGTATTGAGGAATATCCGTGCAAGCGTTTGCAAAACTCTCAATTACTTCGGGCCAAACCGACATAAACACTTGTTTGTCTTCTTCAGTTACTGCATCTTTTGGCTTGGCGATGAAGTTGTATGGATATTCCCTGAAACACGTGTGAATGGAATTTTTGTTTATGCGAAGAAGAATGATTTACAGAAACCAGCATTCGATATTTATTCGTCGTATTTAATGAAGTGTGTGGTAATATAAGTATGCCCATTTGTTTATTTAGTATAGCAAGATTTTTCTTTTTTATGGTCAGGTTTTATTCATATCTTATGCATTTCAAAAATGCATTCCCGTGGTTACTAAAATCCAACTTATAAGTTACAACCGTTTATGCAGAAGTATAAAAACAGGTAATATTTTGCGACACATGTTTATCAGTGTGATATTCCAGGTCATTATTATTGGATACTTGGTAGGCAAAAGCAACCTTTATAGATTTGTTTTTGGCCAATAACAATAAATTTACTTTTTTCGGTCACAGCAATTAATATTATAAACAACAGCAAAAAATACGTTTAGACAAGAAATATTGCATTTTGTCAAGGTCAGGTTAATGTGCCCACAATAAAGGATGATACATCCTAAAATAGTAAATAAACCAGAAGAAATCATTTAGAAGACTTTGTTGCACAATTCCATAGTTGTAACTTAATAACAAAGTAGAAGGTTTTCGAATAGGTGGATTGGAAAGCACGGTGTTGTGTCGAGACCGGCAAAATCCCCAGATATTACGTACCTCACTGAATTTCTTTCTTTCAGAAACATTAAGAATAATTAGATCTTATATTATCACGTTTGATCATATTAACATTCTTCAACTCACAGCGATTTAAGTATTTAGCAGTATTATTTTAATTATTTCAGGAAAACGTTTGATATTCACAATTATACAATTGATTTACCTTTAGTACCTAAATCATGTTAAACTTGTTTCGCGATAGCATTATAAAGTGAGAGTTATCTATAAAAAACGTAAACCTAAAATTTAAATTTTTTTAGCTATTTAAATTGTATCTACATTATGAGCACCGCTATTATAAATTGTGCAATGTCTGGGTTTCTAACAAAGAATTTCCTATTGTTTAGCTAAACGGAACCTTCCCAAAGTAATGTTATTGTTTGTTTATTTATCACTCCTTAGTATCACATTATCAACTTGTTGTTAGTGTAGTCAATTCGAAAGTCTAGTCTGGTATCATTAAGCTAATTGTACGTTGTTAAGCGATTTTGAGCTGTAAATTATAAAACCAAATTATTTGTTTAAATAAGTGTTTGCAGTAATTTTAGAGTAGCTTGTTAATGAATAGCTGCATTACGCGATTAAGCACGAATTGTTAGGTAATTAAATATAGAAGAAATTTGGAAGCAAATAGACGACTGGAATCTTTGTAAATATTTTAAAATCTTTTCATATGAAATGTATTGCAAAATAATCTGCTGCTACTCTCTTCTCTATTCTATCTATAAGCGATAATAAATAAACTGGATTTGGGTTAGATGGACTTATAAGTTATGAGAATTCTATAATTAGCGATAGTCAATTGTGTACTAGGATTTTTTCACCTATTGCTATAGAACCAAATACAATATACTGCGCAATTGGAAATTCCGAACGAAGCTCGTAAGTATTTATATCTCGTACTGGATTTTAATAATAATAAAAAGTAATCAGTCCTTCCCAAATGTGCTTGCAAGTATAATAACATCTTTGTAACAAATTCACGTCTTTAATGTTTAGTTAATTTCAGTTCAATTAAAATTCTGATAGAAAGTGGATTAATACGACTAGGATTTTGTCCCAGCAAATTTGAAAACTGTTGCATTAACGAGTGGTTTCAAAACATAAATATTGAATATAATCAAAATCTATTTTATTTATGTTGCAAACAAACTTTAATCAAGCCATAATTACTTCCTTGTACAATTTTGTTATATTATTTCAACTTACCTAATCGTTATTCGCAGTATTAAACATTTCCAAATCATAAAAATGAAATTTAAAAAAGAAATGAAACTGCAGTTCCAAATCAGTTAACTTTAAAATTATTAAAAAAAATTAAAAATTACTAACAATAATTAGTTAGTTCGTAAAGAACTATAAATAAAGATTAACTAACTTGGTGTTTTTAATTTCCGCTAATTCC
>JABXWE010037340.1:0-17617 GCA_014611495.1 Limonius californicus
TCAATTTGCTCATTCATTAAAGGTCTGTTTGTTAAAGTGTGTTTGTGAATTTGAAATGCCTCGAGTATATCCAATTTACGTTTATCATCACAGAAGTGTAAAAATGTTATTATATTATTTGATGTCAATGCATGATTGTGTTCTAATAAGTGTCTAGCGTAATTAGATTTTTCTGGGTGTTTATATTTGTATGAGCGTATGCGTTCTTTGTATCTGGTGTCAAAATTTCTAATTGTTTGACCTATGTATACATAATTACAATGTGAACAGTTTAATTTGTAAATACCTGATTTTAAAAAATCGTTAGTTCTGTCTTTTGCGTTGAATAAGGTGTTGAAAGTGTTTTTTGTTGTTTTATAACTTACTTTAAATGTACTTGATTTGATTATAATTTTAGCAATTTTCTCTGATATGTCACCGAAATAAGGAATTGGAATATATTTAACATTTTCATATAGGGTGTATCCTAACTTTTGTGACCAACTGTATACATAATGTGAATATCAGAATAATAATAATGTACAATGTTAAAATTACTCAGTTAATATAATCTTCTCTTCACAAATTTTAATCTATTTAACAAAGCCTCCTAGGCACAACCATTTTTAATTGCGATATCTATGCATGCCCTGCGTCGCTCATTGATATGAGAACTTAAGCTATTTAACAACTTTGTATAAAAGGACAAAATACCAGCTGCTTTACGATCACCAGAAAATCCCTGCTAAAAGTTTTGTAATACTGAAGGTAACGAAGAAGTTTTTTCCGCTTACTAACGAAATACCGTTAACATAAGTTTACTGCTTATTTATTAATAAATTAATAGTATCAGTATATTGTGTCGGGAGAATCCTAACTGATTTATTCTGAGTTCAGACTGTATTTTAATTGTTATTTTAATTAATTATATAATTAAATAATTTTGTCTAAAGCCCAATAGTTTTCAAAAATAAATTAGCTCAGGTTAAGATGAATTAAGAAAGGGTACGTAACTGTCAACAACATGTAAGGTGTTAAAAAAGGTCGGATAAATTACCCCCTACAGTACTTATCGAAACATACAAAAAAGTCTTAACCAACATTAAAATAATCCAACTGTTTCCGAGGCAGAGGCGAGCTTGATTTTGATCAATAAATTGAATTGACAAAAAGCAAACAATAAAGGCACTAACAGGTAAATTAATATATCATTTGGCCAAATACGCAGGTCTGCTGAGTTAAAATCAGGAAGTCTCGATGGTCTTTCATTGGAACCCCTCGTCGTATCAATTTTCGTTATAGGTATTTTCCGACATTGATTGAAAAATGTAGAAGATCCCCATCGTGCATAAACTCTATCAATGGAGGGCACGTATTCCAAAAATGGAGGTAAAGTCTTATCCATGAAATCAAAATACAGTTGATCAGTCAAACGATTTAATAAAAATGCTGGCCCTATCAGACAAGACTTCCAAAATACCCAGCCACACATTTAACAAAAATTGGTGCTTCATCCGTGTAGGCTCTTAGCCTGCTCGTCGGTCATCTGCCATTTATCCCGGTCCAGACTCTTCCTTCTCCATCCTCTTAGTTTCATTGTTCTTAAATCGTCCTCCACGTCATCACTCTACCTCGTTCTCGTTGACCCCTTTTTCTTCTTCCTTTGGGTTTTCTTATACACGCTTGTTTCGGCTCCCATTCTTCTGACATTCGCATTTCATGCCCTAACCACTTCAATAGTTTAATTTTAATTGTGGCAATAATACTTTGATCATTGTATAGCGTTTTTAACTCGTGCTTCATTCGTATCCTCCATTCGCCTGTTTCAAAGTGGGACATATATTTTTCTTTGCACTTTCCTTTTACAAATACTCAGGCTATTGTGAGCGCTATTTGTCAACGCTCAGATTGTGGATTTGATTGCTGGTTGGTAGGTATGCTTTCTTTTTCATATTATGTGATACATTTCTTGACAGTCTCAGTTATAACGCATAATAACTTTTATTGTCCGCTGTGATTCTGACCTTCATTATATTATCTGTGTTATTGTGCTGCCCAGGTATTTAAATTGCTGTACTTCTACAAAGCTATATCTGTTTATTTGGAAGTTTCTATGTAGCATATATTGAGTCTTTTCTTCATTAATTGCTAATCCGGTTTTCTTCTTTTTCTAACTGCAAAATGCTCTCTTCATTGCTTCTACTAACCTTGCCAGTATCATTATGTCATCTGCGTATGACGTATATTGGCATGATCTATTATATATTGTTCCTCCTGAGTTTATCGTTACTTTCCGTATACATGTCTCGAGCACAAAGTTAAAAAGTAGAGTTGATAATGGGTCACCTTGTCCGAGTCCTTTTTCTACTTTCAATTCTTGTGTTTGTTGCCCTCAAACTTTTACTCTACTATAAGTTTGAAATGTAATTTTTCTTAGACTGCGGGGTATCCAAAACTGTTTAATCGTGTTTTCTCACATACCTCTTTTTACTGCTATCATAAGATTGTTTGAAGTCAATAATCTATAATTAATTCGTGTACGTTGATAATGTACTCGTAGCATTTATCTGAAGTAATGCGTATATAAAATATTTGGTCCGTTGTTGATCTATCCTTTCTAAAACCGCTTTGATAATCTCCTACCGCTGTGTCTCCATAAGGTCCGATTCTGTTAGCTATATTATTGCACTTCATATTTTGTACACGACTCGTAGACTCTGTAATTTTCACACTCCAATTTATTGCCTTTATTTTTATATGTCGGGCATATTACAGCTGTTCTCCACTCTTTGGGTATGACCTCTTTCCGCCATAAGTCTTCTATTAGCTCTTGTAGCTTCTTTATTAGCAGATCTCCTCCATATTTAACAAAATCTGCCAGTACAACATCCCCTTCTGGTGCCTCGCCGTTTCTTAGTTTTTGCATATGTATTTCATCTTCCGTGGGGGATTGTATTTGTTGTTGCGGGCCATAATATTGCTGAATTAAAATACAAAAACGGGTCTTTCTTCGAAACAGTTGCTTTGCAGACATATGCTGATTAAGACTCGTTTGTTTGGTTTGATGAGTACTGTTAGTGGGTAAATTATCCGACCTTTTTTAAACACCCTGTATATTCCACCTCATTACCAAATAATTTGCTGAATGTCTTACGAAAACGGATTGTAAATATTCGTAGAGAGCGATGAAGAACATACTTCAATTTCAATTAGGGATATTAACCATTAGCTAATAAAAACCGTCGATCTGTTTGTATAGACTCTTAGTCGATAGAAATTTAAATCACTTCGTAACTAATCAGTGATCGTCACTTGCCAAAAGCTAAGTAGAGAATTATTCGTAATACTTAAGTTTAATAAACTACAACAGTCGCCGAAATTCCGAACACTGTCGACAAGACTATGCCAACATTGTTAAATATTACTGCTGTAAAGTACTCACTCACTATTTAATCTAGAGGCTGCACACACAATGTTAACCTTATCAACCTCGAACAAAGTAGGTTAAAATTCAAATAACACTAGGATTTTAAAAGGCCACGACTCTCTACCCCGTATGCGAATACTGCAGAAATAACATTCATACAATGAAAAACTACACAGAACTCATATTTTTCATGAAATTTTAAAAATTTGTGGGAGTCGGAATAAAATAAAGAATTCGAATACCGAATTAATATCTACAATCGCAATGTGGAGCGCAAACCAACTTCTATATTTGAATTAAGCCAAAAAGTCGAATAAATTCACATACTAGATATTATTTGGTTTCGTCTACTTACTAACATTTCGGCTATTCGGAAATTCGAATCTGGTTGCCAGTTCCAATACAAAGCAACCCCTCAACCCACAATCTAGCGTGGTCGCAATGCGTTAATTATATTATATAGGCCATTTTAGGCGGTAAATCGTGTTAACAAATTATTTTAAATTGTTCAATCACGAGATGGTTCCCATTGTTCGAAAACCGAACAGTCATTATCCATTTTACGTATAGCTATGAACAACCAGTTAAAACTATTAATTCCAAAAGCGATCGCTATCTAGATTATTAGAATATATTCGAGTACATAACATAACCAGTTAACCAATTAAAATTTATGTAAATATAAAAATTTCTTGAAGCGCGTGTTGTGTGTGGAAATAAAAATTTAAGATTAATTAATTCGTACAGAAACAATTATTTAAATTAAGGTTTTGATCTTGGATACTTGCGTAGATAATGTGTACTTCCTTCGATATGGTACCTACATATAACATAACATAGCTGATATTATGTTTATACTGTGTACACTACGCTATTAATTCAACCGTAAAAATGACGTAGACAGGTACATTTGCAGACACAGATTATACGTGATAAATTTGAAATGTATACAGTGTGTCCCAGATTGTATTGACTACCATGAGTGTTTTTCTTGTTATTAAAGATAAAGATTTGTTTAAATGGGAAAAATTGTGCAATTTTAAGTACTGAATCAGATTCCTTTGAGAAAATTTAAAAATTTCTAACAGTTTAGAAATTATTCCCGAAAAAACTGAAAACCTTTATTTTCTTTACAGTCACATATCTCCGTAAAAATAAAATTAAAGATGGCGGTTTCCGAGATATTGGTAGCAACATTCAATTTCAAAATGGACGCCATATTGAATTTTTTCATGGTTATGTAGCATTTTTTTACTCTTTTCAACAATGTATCACAAATTATATTTAAATAAAGAAATAGTAAAAATATTAAGTTTCAATTTTTAATCAAGTAAGCATGACAACAAATGCATGTTAAGTTTATTTTGGAAACAAATAAAACAAAAACAACACTTTTAAATTCTATTAAATATTAAAATTATAATAAACCCTTAAACATATACTGGGAAATCGGCTAATATGTAATGGAAACTTAACAACACAACGGTATTTGAAAATTCGTCAAACATCAAAAATATGTACCAACAAGATGGCGCTGTTGCACATAATGCCAGCAATGTTATTAATTATTTAAATGATTATTTTAATAACAGAGTAATGGCGCCTCTTGATTTTTATGTATGGGACACTGAAAAATAAAGCGTATAGATGTAATTTTAATTATAATAATGTAGAAGAACTACATACAACAGTGGTGCATATACAGGGTGTATCAGAAATAGGTACAAATATTTAAATCAGTAATAGATTGGCTCGAGTAGAATTCAATGGTACTATTCATTTTTCAAAAATCATTAAGTTTACTTTTTTGCATTAAAAAATAAAATAAAATTTTGTTTGAGAATTGTTGATGATACATAGAAAATGCATTTAAACTGTAGAAGGATATTACCTAATTGTAAAGTAAATCCAAAGTGGCAAACACGTAAAAACTAGTCTTTTTTTCGCTCTCGTTCATTCCTACTACCGTCCCCCCCCCCACCCCCCGGAACCGCTTTCGCATTACTACAGTGGGTCGGGCGTTCCTTACACACTAACCATTCATGCAGCATACACCGTAACCTTACCTAAGCAAATGCGGTCGCCCCAGTCGGGATTCGATCGCCCCAACGGATCGACTACATTTCGCGTGACCTCGAGTGGCAACGCGTAAAAACTTGTCTGGCTTGTGATAAACTACGGAATTGGAAGGAATTACCTAATAGTATTGGCATAAAATTCAAATATGATATTTCAAATATCGAAATACACACAAACAACACATCGAATCTAGAAATTTAGTTGTTATACAGAGTATCCCAAGACTCCAGCTTTATACCTTAAGGACGTCATATTGCAGTCATATGCAGGCAAAATTGTGTAATGCACTTACGTTCGCAAATGCTTCCTACCAGAATTGCAGTCATTGAAAGTAGAAGTGCTGAAATGTCATAAACATTAAATCCTATCACAATATTGGCAATTTGCGACAACATTAAAAACATGAACGGTATTTGTTTTTCCAACTGACAGCTGTCAATCTGATATTGTTTACATTTTCTTATAAAAATTAGTGAAATATCTAGTGCAAACTAAGTATACGCTGATACTTATAATATTCATAATTATTGTATTGGAAATAAAGATGACAGTGATTTCCTAATCGTATAGTAGCAGATCGACGCGTATTCGGCAGAATTCACCAATTTCTAACAGAAAACGCATCGTTTCCTAAAGCTACCACTGAACTTGAACCAGAAGAGCAAATGATATTAGAGGTAGCCGAACGCAGTCTATCCACTAGTGTACGAAGATTATCTAGTCATGCAGGTGTTACACGAAGTTAAGGTATGGAGGACATTACATATGCAATTTTGGTTTATACCCATCCCATCTCCAAGGAGTGCAGCCTCTGTTACCAGCGGATATACATTTGTACACCAGCATCTTCTTGACTACATTTTATTCACTGGCGAGGCTACTTTTAGTAGAGATGATATCGAAAATACTCGAAATTCGCACTGCTGGCCCATTGGAAATTCCGCAGAACCAACGGATAAAATTTACAACGTCGTTTTCCGGTAAATACTTCTTGTGAAATTACTAACAAAAAACTTGTCGAAGTTTTTGTTATGGTGGTTAATGTGATTTCAGCAGGGCGGCACACTATTTCATTTATGCAGGCAAATAACTGCATTTTTAACTAATTCGTACCACGACCATTGTATCGGGAGAGACAGTACGGTTCCCAATCCTCCGAGGTTATCAAACCTAACACCCATCAACGGCTCTCTTTAGAGACATATGAAATCCATAGTTTATGCATAAACATCTCGCAATAGGGCTGAACCTGTGAACCGAATTATGAATGCTGCACAGCAACTAAGAAATTCTCCCGCCAATGTGAAGCGAGCTGTTATAGCAATTTTACTATCGACTAAACCTTTAACTAAAACTGCAGAACAGAATTCTGAACAGAATTTCTGAATTCATTTTTAAATCAACAAGTAAAATGTTTTTTTTGCATTTTAGCACCTCAAGTTTTAATGGATGTAGTTCTGGTAGGAAGCATTTTTGAACGTATAGTTATATTACATTTTCGACTCAATGACTTCAATATAAGCAATAAGCTAGGGATCTCGAGTCATATAGAATTTGTTTAGATAGATGGATATAAATAAAAGATTATCCCTTTTTGACCATCTCCGTGAACATTTTATTCCTAGCAACACTGTTTCTACTGCCCTAAAAATTTTAACTTGTGTGTCTCACTAATTAAATATATAAAAAATTTCAACAACGTAACAAATATAAAGTTTCCATTAAACAATACAGTAGAAAACAATCAAGGAATGAAAAATGTGTAAAATTCTATTGCAAAAATACAAAACATAATTTTCTCCACATCAAAACATAATTTTTTTAGATACATATGTATAGCGTTCAAACAGGTTTCTTACTATTTTTAAACTAGCAATGAAAGCTTGGATAAGCCCACGAGTTCAACTAGTTTGATTTGAATTCCTACTTAATTATAGTTATATGCATATGGATACAATGTACTTCATATTTATTTTATGCAAAATGCAAAAACTTTTAATGCAATGGATTTGAGCTATTTTTGTGGTTCTGAACAACTTTTCTCGATACAACTTGCCCTAGTATTTTTCGAATTTATTTTTTATTCGTAGTAGGCTGGTTTGCAGTAATATTATTTAAATTTTAAAAATTACCGCTTTAATTTTGAAACTCATCGGAAAACAAATTAGGAAGATACAGGGGTGTGAAGGTAAGAAGTAAAACACACTGTACATTGTTAGAAATCCAAACCGTATAATAAAAACAAAAGGGGCCATCCTAAAAATGTTTTAGACTTTCCATACACTTGGTACAGATAAATAATAGAATTTCACAAAAATCGCAAAACATAAGACGATCGATAAAGGATATAGCCACTTTTCAAGAATCTAAAACCATTTTTAGGCGTGAATCTTAAATCTGGATCAGATTATATTTATTAAAGGTTCCTGGATGTGCATCCAATTAAGGGATCCTACCCAAAACTGCAAGAGATACATACAAATATTATCTTATCTTAACTTTCTCGTATTGCCATCTTATGAGAAACTTGAATATATACAGGGTAGTGCATTTTAAAATAGAGGAAAGTTGCTCTTTTTTCATGACGATTGAGAATCTGAAAAGAAATCCTGAATATTATAATTCGTTCGTGATTTATCATCAAAAAACTAAAAATTGCGATTTTAGAAGAAAATTATTGTCTTCCCTACCATTGACGCTATTTCAACCAAACTTGGTAACGTTATACTTTTGGCCACTGTGAGTTGAATCACGCTGACAGACATTTTCTAGGCCTTCTAAATTTCAAGTTGCGATAGTCAACTTTTTTATTGCTTATGGCCCCCATGCTGGATTATCACACTATTAGATAGACAGAACAATTAGCTATTCAAATTAAAACCCACATAAACTTCTATTCCAAGAAATTTGTTGAAATTTGAAATTTGAAAAAATAATTTTAAAAAGGCTTTGAAAAACAATTCAAACCATAATTAAAGTGACTGTATTGCTAATTGTCATTTAAACTCTTTAAATGCTGCAAACATTTTAAACGTCCAACGATAACAAGATGACAAATTCAAAAACACTATGATTATTTAAATTGTTCAAAGTGCACGCCGTTATTTATGATGCAGAGGTTAGCCCTAAAATTAATTTCGTCCACTGCTTTTTGGATAGTCTGTTTTGGAATGGAGTCGGAGGCATTTTCGATTTGGAGGCGAAGATGTCCGATATTTTCCTTCGGGGATGCGTAAACAGCTTCTTTTATATTGTCCCACAGAAATTAATCCATAGGCGTTAAGCATAGCGATCGTGGATACCAACAAACAGGGCTAAACGAGCCAAGCCATGAATTTTGAAAACGTAAATTTAAATAATCTCGAACAATGCAGGCGTTGTGAGGACCAGCTCCATCTTGCTGGTACCACTTATCCTTTTGGGTTACTAATGGCAATTTGTCTAATACAACTTCCAAATTTGTTTGCAAAATATGCAAATATTCAGGCCCATCTAAATGTCCATCGATAAAAAAATTAACCAGAACCGCATTATATAAAAGGCCCAAAGAATATCGAACTTGCGGCCTAGTCCCTCTTATTAAACGGGAATCAGTCCATGGTATTTTCTATACAAATGCGGATCTTGCAACAGTTTTTCACGAAAGCAATAACAAAAGTCCAGTCTTCTTGTTACCATCACCAGGATGAAGAGTTTATATAGGTGTGAATTTATAATCATGGTATGTTCTTTTGTGATTTTCCTCACATCTGAATCATCAATACTACACCCTTGAGAAATTCTTCGACTGGAATTTTCTGGATCAATCGCTATTGAACCAGCACATTCACTTCATTAGCAATAATTCCGTTTATATACGGCCCTCGCGGTCAAACCCTCCACAAACAGTCAAATTTCTCGAAATCCTAGCAAACATTCTTCGTTGGGGGTAACTGTCTCTCTGGATATAAATTTACATAATTTTCAGCCGCTGAAACAGAATTTCTATTGCTGTGAATGTAGACATCGTACATATCCTGCTTTTCTTCATCAGTGAACATCTTCACAATTCGAAAACATGATAAAGAAACTCTACGTACACTACTCAAACATCTCTCTGTTTTGGTATTAAAAGAAAATCATTTGTTACTTGTCAGTTTTAATAGTTTTATAACCGGCGCGCATTTTGAACAATTTAAATAATCATAGTGTTTTAGAATTTGTCACCTTGTTATCGTTAAATCAATATACTTTTTTCAGTATTAAAGGAGTTTAGGTGACAGTTACCAATACAATCAGTCACTTTAATTGTTGTTTCAATTATTTTCAAAACCTACGTGGTTTTATAAATTATATTCTCATATTTCAACATATTTTTTGGAAGAAAAAGGTTATGTTGGTTACCAATATTAAAAACTAATTGTTTTGTCTATCTAATGGTATGATAATTCAATATGGCGGCCATAAGAAACAAAACAGTTGACTATCGCTGCTTCAAATCTAGAAGGCGTAGAAAATGTCTGTCAATGTCATTCAACTCACAATGACCGAAAACATAAAGTTACCAAGTTTGATTGAAATAGCGTCAATGGTAGGGAACATAATAATTTATTTCTAAAATCACAATTTTCAGTTTTTTCGTGATAAATCAAGATCGAATAAAAATATCCAGGATTTCATTTCAGATTTACATATTGCCATAATAAAGCGCAACTTTTCTCTCATTTAACCGACCTCGTATCTCTTACCTTTTCCAAGATGCCAATTGTGAGCATTGACAAACCATAGTTTATAGACTAATAAATAAATATTACTTGAATAACGGGATGCTTGTCGTTTATTTTTATCTATATGAGGTCTGTAATTTAAAAAGTTTTGAGACCACTCGCTTAGAAAGTTAAATGTATGCGCATATTCGGTAATATCCTTACAATCTTCTAAATATGTGCATGCGTGTTCCCTATCTTGAAACAATTGCGTCGTACATCAGACATACGGAAAGTGGTATCATAATAATTTTGATATGTAGTTTTGCGTTTATTTTCACAGTATTTGTCAAAATACCTCTATCATACATTTTATATTTCTAAAGTTTATAACAGATAACATCGGGTCTTATTTGTTTTAAGTTAATATCGGGTGACTGCATAATCCCAGTTGTATATTAATATAAAAACTGAGACAAATGACAGGGCGAACCGAACAAAAAGCGACTTCACAATAATACCCTGAACAGACAGCTGGCTATTATCTTTTAAAAACTCGGTCGTGTTAGGTTTTGTTTTGTTTCATTTCTGCAGTTTCTCCAACAATGTTTTAAAACAGGAGAAAGTTTTAATCTTCTCAGTGATTTAAAAGTTTTATCCGTTATAATCGCATACAAAATAACCGACCCTGAGCTACCCTTTGTAATAAAGTTTTAATATAACACAAACTATTAACTGATATGTACACACGCCTAGATTACTAAACTTTATTAGCCAGTTCATTAGGATGGATTTCAAGTCTGTTATGATATTTAACATACTGTTTTTTGATTTCGTCACAAATGGAGGGAACTTGCAGATTACGCTCAATTACATAGTTTGGCACATACCAAGGGGCATCCGCGATCACTCGAAGCACATTACTTTGGAACCTCTGCAGAATTTCGATATTTGAAGTACTGGCGGTCCCCAATGGCAGGCCAACGATTTACGTCCAGTACAGTGTTCCTTTTCTGTTTTTGAACCAATTACAATAAATCAGTTGAAAACACTTATTTTTGGCTTAAAAAATAAAGTAGGAGTGGATGATATAAATGTGTTGTTACTGAAGAAATTGTTTGATGTTGTAGCTTACCCATTACTAAATCTTATTAATACATCTTTAAGGGAAGGAGTACTACCGGGGGCATTAAAAACTAGCACTGTAATACCTATACCAAAAGTTAACCATGCTACAAAATTTGAAGACTACCGTGGTATTAACATTTTACATACTATAGAAAAACTTATAGAAATTGTTATTCAAAAACAGTTAATAGGGTATCTAGAATCTAATAAGTTAATATTTAGTAGGCAATCTGGATTTAGAAAAAATTATTCTTGCGAAACGGCAGTGCAATTAGTAGTAAATGAATGGAAAAAGTCCTTGGATAATAATGATTTTGTTGTAGCTTTGTTTATTGATTTCAAAAGAGCGTTTGAGACTATTGACAGACCAACATTATTGCGCAAATTAAGTTACTATGGGCTGAATGGTACAGTTCTACAGTGGTTCAGTAACTATTTAATTGATCGATATCAAATTACCAAATATGAAAATGAAAATTCAGTACCTTTGGATAATAAACATGGAGTACCACAAGGCTCGTTATTAGGTCCTTTGTTATTTATTATCTATGTCAATGATATCTGCAATGTTATAAATAACTGCAATATTAAATTATTTGCAGATGATACCCTTCTATATGCGTCTAGTCAAGATCCCTCAGATGCAGATACACTAGTTAATAACGACTTAAAAACTTTAATTCCCTGGCTCAACGCTAACAAAATTCTTATTAATGTTCAAAAAACCAAAGCTATGATAATATCTACAAAAACAAAACTGAAAAATTCTGAAATTAGCAAACTTAAACTGTGTATTGACGATAAATGCATAGAATGGGTATCGGAAATAAAATATTTAGGAATTATTATTGATAATAATTTAAATTTTAGCAATCATTTTGAACAACTATGTAAAAAAATAAATAAAAAATTGGGTTTTTTAAGAAGAACTTCCAAATACGTTTCCGTGTACAATAAAATCACTATATACAATACAATAATAAGACCCCATTATCAGTATTGCTGCTCAATATTATTTTTGTTAAATGAAATGCAGAAAAATAGACTTCAAATTCTTCAAAATAGGGCTATGCGTATTATCTTGAACTGTAATAAATACACTCCAATAAATCTCATGTTGAAGACTCTTAATTGGCTGTCAATAAATGAGGTAATACATTTGTATACCATGGTTTTCATATATAAAATCAAAACAAAGAAATATGCTGAGTATGTTGCGCTACAAAAGAACCAGGACGTTCATTCATATGCTACACGAAGAAATGCAAATTTTAGACCAGAACGAGCTAACAAAACAACAACAAAAAATTCGGTGTTTTATGAAGGAGTAAACGCGTTTAATGAACTTCCTATTGAAATAAAAGAATCTAAGTCAATAAAACAATTTAAATCAAAATATGTAAAATTTTTGGAAGGAAAAAGATAGGAAAAAGGCAGGGTAGTTGGATGATGCCACCCGGTGCTCCTCAATTGTTAAATTTAAGTTTTAAAATGTTTTCTAAGTAGTGTGATTGCTTTATTTATTGTTGCATGTCTCCCGCTTTTTGTTATGTGTTTATAGTCCTCAATTGTGATATGTATGTTAAGTTAAAATGTTGTGTAAATATGTTTTTGATATGTATGTAAATATGTTTTTGATATTACCCAGGTATTCAATAATCATGTATGATTAAATGAAATAAACTACTACTACTACAGTTGTAGTCCGTAGGTCCATATAGGCTTAATTATAGTTTTGTATACCAAAAGCTTATTTTCCAGCGAAAGTTGCGACCTCCTCCCTAGGAGCCGATACATGCAGCTAAATGTGATGCCAAGTTGTTTCCTTTGAGTAAATATGTACTTACGCCATGTCATTCTTCGGTCCAGGTGTAAGCCTAGATATTTTACCTCTTCTGTCTGTGGGAGTTGAGTTCCATTTAGTGTTACAGGTGAACACGTGTCGGTCCTGGTTGCAAAGGTTACATACACTGATTTACTTTCGTTGGCTTTTATCTTCCATGTTTTTAGCCAGGATTGGATTTTATTTAAATTCATTTGTAGATTTCTGGAAGCTGATGCTGGGTTAGGATGTGATGCTAGCACTGCGGTATCGTCCGCAAAGGTCGCAACTGTGGTTTGTCTGGTGGATGGTAGGTCTGCGGTGAAAAGTAGATATAATGTGGGACCCAAGACGCTCCCTTGAGGCACTCCTGCATTAATGTTGTTTAGGCTGGTATACGCATTTTGGTATTTGACTAAGAAGTGTCTGTTGTTTAAATATGACTTCAAGATTTGATAGAAGTGGTGTGGCAGGTTCGTTTTAAGTTTATAACATAAACCTTCGTGCCAAACTTTGTCGAATGCCTGACTAATGTCTAGAAAGGCAGCAGAACAATATCTTTTGCCTTCTAGATCACTATTTACTTAGTTCACTATTCTGTGTACTTGTTCAATTGTGCCATGGTAATTTCTAAAGCCAAATTGGTGTTTTGGAATTAATTTCTTGTCTTCTATGATTGGTTTGAGCGAGGTAGTCTTGTATTTGTTGATTCTTAAGATTGAGGAGCATTGTCTTTAACTCTTAAATCGCTTTATTAGTTTCCTTTTGTTTTCTGCTGACCTGGTTCTTCTCCACTGTGCACGTATTTTACGTTTGTTAGCAATCATTTCCCTGATTATTAGTGGACAATTTTCCTTTACTTGCATTTTGTCTTGATCAGGTGTAGACCACCAAGCTGAGTTTTGAATAGCACAATTGAGTTTGTATACTGCGTCGTCAACTTGTGATTCTGTTTTTAGAGCAATTTTTAAGTCGATTAGTTCATCTAAGTTTTCTCTAAATATATGCCAGTTTGTTTTTTTTTTGTATGAAGGGTGGGTTGTTTATCTTTCATTAGAATTTGTGTATGCATAGTTATTATTACAGGCGAATGGTCGGAGGATAAATCCAAACTTGATTCTCCTTTTATTTGCTTTGTGTTTATTCCTTTCGTAATGCAGAAGTCTAGCAGATCAGGCGTTTATATTGGGTCAGTGGGCCAGTATGTCGGTTCCCCTGTTGTTATATAATTTAAATTGTTAGATCGTATTGAAGCCAGAAGCTCTACTACTAGATGTGACTCTCGATCCCCACTGTGTATGTTTACAGTTATAGTCGCCTCCAGCTATAAATTTATTGCCAAGTGTTTTAAAGAAGTGATCAAATTGCGCCTTTTTGTTTTTGTTCTTAGGGGGGCAATAGATGGCCGAAATTATCGTTGGCCCCAGATTGTCTTCTACTACGATGCTAGTAGCCTCAAGGCAGTCATGTTGATATTTTTTACTTCCGTGATGTTTTATTTTGTTGTTGATTATTACCGCACGGCCCCCGTGCGCTTTCCCATCGGGATGTTTTGTATCATATATTGTGTAATGAGGGATTATAAAATAACTTTTTGTTGTGTGTTGTGAAACGGGTTGCAGAAATTAACATTACGTCAATTTTGTGTGTTTGTAAGAATATTTTTATCTCTTGTGTATGTTGACACAAGCTGTTGGCGTTCCATATTGCAATTTTTAGTACTTGGGACATTATGACTTATTGTTAATCAGGATTGTTAATAGATTTAACATTGTGCTCATTTGTTCGGAGAGTTTCTTCATCGTTTCTCTGAGTTCCGTCATGTGGTCGTTATTCTGCTTGTATGTAAACACATTTGATTGGGTTGCACTATTTACATATTGTTGTTGTTGCTCATTTAAAATAATTAATAATTAAATTATATAATCGCCCAACTTCGGTTAGCTCAAAATTAAGAATTTCTATGTAATTTGTTACAAAAAAAAATAAATCTTTACGTTGGTTGCGCCAATAATATAAACTTAAAAATGAAATATTCGTCACATTACAAACTTAATTTTCAATTTACATCAGCATATAAAAATTACATAGATCTCAGGGTTATTTTCGTGGCCTCTCCAAAGATAGTTATCTAATCACAATAAAAACTAAAACAAACACATATATAAATTAATTGTAAACTTATCTGAAATCCAACAATTTTGGAACGGGCGGTATATCAGAATTTCTCAGAACTGCAACGAATGCATAAATTTGACCTCGCCGCGATTACTCAGATCCATACTTCGATCACTGCATTCTTTGACTGTTTCCAGCATCGTTGACAAATGCTTCTTACAACTTTTTGGTTAAGTGTTGTAAACATCCAACGAAACACTTCAACAACTTTTGTTTAAATGTATTAAACAGATCAGCTAAGTAGATTTGTAAATTGATCAACCAAAATTGCGTTCGAAGAATTATAACTTTATCTTTCCCAGGAACCGTTGGAATTACGCAACACAATTTGACCTCAAAAATCCAGGTAAGTTTCATTCTTTTAGAATAAAACACTTTTGGTAACTTGAACTTAAATGAAATGTATTAACGTCTTTAAACACATAAAAACACATCACATGGGATACTTGAACTTATTTAAACTTTCTAAGTTGACATAACCTTAACACACATTTGTCAACAAACTTAGGCCCTACCCACAATTTTCAAAAGTAGCTCTTAATACATTTTACATTTAACATCGGAGCTCAAAATTATACGTGCTGACTCTACAAACATGTAAAACAGACTAAATTCGAAATTTGGTATAAAATCCCACTTTAAAGTTAAAAATGTACCAATAGGAAACTAGATATTAATCTTCTACATCTTCAGCCGTTTTCAAACATTATAAAATTGTAAATATCTCAATAAATACACAAAATTTGAACAAATAAACCTCAGAATCAACATCCTGAGAGAATTACAAAATTTTTAATATGAATTGCTCCACGGTTTACAACAAAAAATAAACACGTGTAAAAATTATCAAATTCAGACAAAATTCAATTAAAACTTCTCAAAATCATTTTAAACATAAACATAAATCACTAACAAAAGTACAGAAATACAAATGCACCCTGCACAACTATTATATATATATGTAGAATAATTAAGTGGAAACGAAATTAACCTCGAATATACAGAATCTTTCTAATTTTATAAATAAGTAATAAACAAAGTTATTCTAAACAACAAAACTGCTTCTATCTTTCCTTTACATCATACAAAATTAAATCAAAATCATCACAACTCCTTCAATACAAATAAATCTTGTAAATACAAATAAATCAGATGTCAAAACTACAAAATTATAAAAATCTAGATTCTAGGGCTTCCAACTTTACCCAGGACAACCGAAAACATCGTCTACACCGCACATAGACGTCTCAACACCATTCCCTGAGGAATATCCACCCACAACTTCACTTCAAATCCAAATAAGGCATACATAGCACTTTCCGAAGATCGTAACTACCTCACAATCCAATCTGGTATACATTTGTCATTTTCAATCATTATAACTTTTCAAATAACAATCTTAACATGATAATCAAGCTAATTAAATACAATTTCAGGTAAAATATGGACTTCTCCATCAAAAATAGTATCCTTTTACATATACGTTAATCATTACGAAGCAAAAATCACATCCTGTAAGTGTTACGAAGTAAAATTAACATAGTATAGGTATAGTTTAGAATAATTATAATAATTTTAGGGTAAATAACATGACAATGTATATATATATATTGCTATGTACGTTCGGGCCAAAAAAGTTGCCCCGCGTTGGAAGTGCCAAAATTGCCGTGGTTTAAAAAGTCATGGTAAAAAAAAACTTATGCAGACCAGCTCAAACACAAAACTGTTAACCTCAGGGGTCCACTCGCGGCCTCGTTTCGTGTAAAAAAAAATTGAAATAAAACGTTCGACAAAAAAAAACAACGACACGCGCAAATTTTTACTAGCTTTACTGTCACCGAAATTAGTTCTTTTTTAAAACTGCACCAACTTTTTCACAGATGTTAGGCATGCCAAAACGCCCCTGGACTGTTACTACACAAGTATACAGACTGAACACCTCCTCTCCAGGCTGGCTCCGCATTCCATGGTCTGCCGTCTCTTCCTAACATGCAAGTACTTTTACATTTTCATTTAACGCCGATTAAAACTCAAATTTTATCTTATCGATGGTATATTCTGCCTTTTTTAATTTTACAATTTTTAAGACATTTTTATCAACAACCAAAGAACAAAAGTCCTCGATGCTTTTAAAAAATTTCGTACTCCTTGATCGCCGCGGAAAGATATTATTTTGTCATGGAAACACGTCTTGCCCTGACGGCGATACAAAGGTGAATCACAATTAGCATTTAGGCCCCCCCCATTATTATATCACAACAATATATATATATATATATATATATATATATTGCCGTGTAATATAGTAACCATAAATAA
>JABXWE010037342.1:0-10915 GCA_014611495.1 Limonius californicus
AAGTATAATTATGTATGGAGCAGAAATATGGAGTTGAGAATAGACGGAAGAGGTAGAAAAATTGATGACAAAGTATCTAAAATAGCTACTGGAATTGGACGTAGATACATCAGCGTACATAGTGCTAGAGGAAACGAACGGAAAAAATTAAGAATAGAAGCGAGAGACAAGGCAGTAGACTATGACGAGAAAATAAGAGATCCGGCAGAAAATGTAATACTGACGGAGTGCTGGAAGCAAATAACAAGGAATGAAAAGAAACAAGTAGAAAAAAGTTTAAACAAATAGGAGAAGAAATAAAGACGCTGTTATCGAAGAAATTATTATTCTACACAGGAGGTAAGAAGAAGATGTCAAGAACAGCAACATAAGAGATAAAAGCTCAGAACGAGGGATGTAGAAATACAAAAACAGAAACAATATAACCATATAAATAGCAACAAGACCAATAGGTATATAACAACATCAGAATTACCTAAATATTTAAATAAAGACGAAGAGAAAGAGCAAAAAAAAATAATAGCAAGATTTAGGTGTGGAAACGAAGAAAATGGTAGGAAAATATAGCAAAAAAGGTGAAGAGAAAGTATGTACGAGGGGGTATTGATATCTAGTTAGCCTGGAAAGTTTCTAGTACAGAAATGTAAATATGATTGCTATGGTTACACCTATGGTGTTTTCTAAATAAGTTGTCAGAATTTGACATCTATAAGTTGAACGGCGATCAAACTGTGAATTTTTGAAAACAGCATGTCTGGGAAAAAGATGGAATTTTAAAAAATCGAGTTTCGGTCAGTTATTAAGTATTTATTTTTGAAAGGGTTATCGGACAAAGAAATTTTTGCTGATATGAGAGAAACCTTAGGGGATCAGTGACCTTCATACGTCACTATTAAAAACTGGGTTGCGGAATATAAAAGAGGAAGATCAGATGTGACAGATGAGCTCCGCCCTGGAAGACCAACTTCTGTGACCACTCCGGAAAACATTGATTCTGTCCATGATATGATTTTAGAAAGGCGACGTATTGGGATTAAGAGTATTGCAGAAGCATTGCACATTTCTTATGAACGTGTGTGTCACATGATTCATCACGGCTTGGGTATGAGAAAGCTTTCAGCCAAATGGATTCCAAGATGCTTGCACGTTGATCAGAAGCGCGTTTGATCTACAACGTCAAAGGAAATCTGCCGCCGTTTTGCAGAAGATTCCTCAAACTTTTTGGATCGGCTTGTTACTATGGACGAAACGTGGATCCATCACTATGACCCAGAGATTAAAGAGCAGTCCAAACAGTGGAAACATCTTGATTCTCCACGACCCAAAAAATTCCGTGTTCAAAAATCGGCTGGCAAGATTCTTGCTTCAGTTTTCTGGGACAAAGATGGGATAATTCTGATAGATTATTTGGAACCGGGTAAAACTATCCCGGGAGAATATTATACTGAGTTGCTAACTAAATTACGTAAGAAAATTGTGGAGAAACGCCGCGGAAAACTTGCCAAAGGTGTGCTCTTTTTGCAAGACAACGCTCCTGCTCACAAGTCGTTGCACTGCAAAAAATTGATGAAATTGGTTTTAAATTGGTTGACCACCCACCCTATTCTCCGGATTTAGCACCGTCAGACTATTATTTGTTCTCAAAACTCAAAAAACGTTTGAAAAGCAAAAGATTTTCGACAAATGATGAAGCAATATGTGCCGTTGAGGAGTGATTTGCAGACCAAGACAAAGATTTTTTTGAATGGCTTAGAATTACTTTATGAACGTTCTGCTAAATGTATAAGTCTTAAAGGAGATGATGTTGAATAAATAAAATTTTGTTTTGAAATATTGTGGCGTTTTATATGGTACGCTAAGTACTTATCAATACCCCCTCGTAGGCTGTGCGGTAAGGGGGTAGAAGCAATAGAACATTGTGCTACAAAATACAGGATATATTTCGTATGCTGGTCACATTCGATTGGTTATACCTTTAATTTCGCATTTTAAATACCCTATTATTGTATGAGCAGTAAAAATTTTATAAATATTTACGATTGCTTAACACATTAAAAAGCATTTTTAAGATCAATAAATTTTTATCGTATTCTAACTCCATTAACACGCGTAAGCACTGTAGATATATTTATTTCATTTATTACAAATAAAAGATGTGACTAATAATAAGAAGATTGTAACTCACATGGTGATGGCAGCTTCTAATCGTTATTTATTTTTCTAATATTCCGTTTAACTTTAGATGTATGATTCTTGGTTGTACTTACAACGTGATATACAATGTTTAAATATTTCAGAATAGATGTAAGCAGTGCTTTTGCCACACCTAAACTTAATACGGTCACGGAATTAGGTGAACTACCAAATTTCCATTTAGGCTTTTTTAAATCCATTACGAAATAGGAAGATTTAATTAATTACTTAATCTACCGAGTGTTAGCCTTCAATGTTGATAATTGGGTCGTAAAGGTTGACGAAAATGGTTGCAATGGGGCTGTAGAATTAATCAAGTTAATAAAGATAATTTCTGTACAGAAATTTTCTTTTTAATGCCTAATTAATGTTTAGTGTTACCTTGGTATTAGTCAGTACCTAGTACATAGCCTAAATATTATTTTTCTTCTCCTGGGGTACGGCGTATAAGTCCTATTGTGCCCATCGTATTTGCTCTTGGCTTCACATTGGGAGTCCTGGTTCCCTGAACAATCGCAAGATTGTTTTAATGAAAGCCTCTTTGATCATATCGGTTTCCAGTTCTGGTGTTCCGAAGTGTCGTTGTATACGGGTCGTTAGGCCTTCGCAGTAACATAACCAGTGAAATGGTGTCTCTTCTTCCTCTTCACAGACTCTACATGTTGAGTTGCCCGTTTGCTTTATCAAGGACAGGTGCTTATCAGTGCGGCAAGGATTCATTTCGGCTATCTTATTTTCTTCCTTCTTAAGTATAGGAGTTTTTTTGTCGTTGTCCTGAATAGACCTCTGATCACAATCCTTGAGTGCCTCAATTTATGGTGGTCGTCCCAGATATTTTCTGGTTTGCTCCATATCGGTAGCGTACAATATTCCGCAGATTGGTTCTGGGTCCAGGGACTGTGTTTCGCTTGCAGGTTTCACTAGATTCGGCTTGGATTTCTGGTACCCATATCAAACGCAGTTCAACCAAGTTCCTGCAGCACTCTAGAACTATCCTAGATTTAAATACATTTGCTGATAGAGCTTTGAGTGCCGCCCACCTGTCCAACGTGATACAGATTCTCGTGTTAGTATAGGCCCTCTGTATCAAGCTTTAAGCACAAGTGAAGAGTGTTAAAGTTTCTACCTGGAACACGGTGGCATAGCTTCCCAAGTTTATGCATACACCATTGCCCGTTCCAGTTTCAAATATGCCAATCCCGGTCTCATTTTGAGTTTTTGATCCATCTGTGTACCAGACGTCTCCATCGCTGTAGTATGACCACTTTAAACGGTTTTCTGAAGGTGCAGGTGTTTGAAGATCTCGGTATGATTTTGCGGGGACCCCATGTATGTACCGTATCTATTTGTTTTCAGCCGATATGCCACCAGTTTTGCCACCGCCTTCACTCTCAGGTGAAGTGGTGGCAAGTCCAAAGGACTTCTAATGTGGCAATTGGAGTTGTCGATATCGCTCCTATGATGCCCAGGCAGGCAGGCCATTGTAACTTACTTAGCCTCCTTTTATTTCCTGTAACCTCAATCTTGTGCCATCAAATTAGGTGATTGTAGAAACAATCACTCTCGAGTATAGCCAGTATACAATTTTGGGTCTGTTCTTCCAAACATTCTTCTTCGGGTGCCATCTCCGATCCGGAGGTTGGCAATCATCAAGGCGGTTTTTATTTTTGAGGCTGCTGATCTGAACAGTTGGTTATTGGCCCATCCAAACCACTCCCGGAGGGTCTTCAACCATGAGTTACCTCTTCTTCCTATGGATCTCTTCCCTTTGATTTTCTGTATAATGACCTGGTACCTCTTTCCTCTCATAATATGTCCCATATATAACAGTTTTCTTCTTTTAACTGTCAGTAACACTTCCTTTTCCTTATTCATCCGTCTCATCACTTTCACATTTGTCACTCTCTCTACCCACGAAATCCACAGCATTCTCCGGTACATCCATAGTTCGAATGCCTCCAGTCGTCTTTCATCGGTCCTTTTCAACGTCCATGCCTCCATTCTGTAATATAGTACTGGTCATACGTAGCATCTCATCAGTTGTACTTTTAACTCAAGGTTTACATCTTGGCCGCAGAAAACCCGTTTCATTTTCGTAAATATACTTCTTGTCTTTTCGATTCTGATTCGTATTTCTTGAGAACTGCTACCGTCTGCATTAAAGGCTGTGCCTAAGTAGTTATATTTTTCTACCCTTTCAATAGGTTGATTCTTTACATATACATTGCGGTTATCTTCAGTTGATTTTGTTATCAGCATTTTGTTTTGTTTATATTTAGCGATAGCCCATATTCTTCACTTATTTCGACAGTTCTATTAATTAGCGCTTGTAAGTCTTCGAATGTTTTTGCTAAGAGCACCGTATCGCCGGCATACCTTAGATTATTTATTGTGATTCCGTTAATATTGATACCTTTGGACTGGTCACCTATTATGTCTTCTGAGTACAGATTGAATAGGATCGGTGAAAGTATATACCCTTGCCGTACTCCTCTTCTTATTTAGACTTCTTCGGATGTTCTATCTTCCACTCGTATTATTGCCTTCTGGTAGTAATATAGATTTGATATTACTCTGATGTCTCTCAGATCTAACTTTTTTTCAGAAACAGTTCTATGAGTTGGTCGTGTCTGACTTTATCGAAGGCCTTGTTGTAATCTACGTAGCATGTACGTATGTCCTGATTTATGTCTAGGCATCTTTGAGACATGACATTGAGTGCAAACAATACTTCCCTTGTTCCGAGGCCGTTTCGGAATCCAAATGCGTGTCATTAATACCTTCTTCTAGTTTCTTGTAGATTCTGCTACGAATCACCTTCAAGAAGACTTTTAATGTGTGAGCCATTAAACTTATGGTGCGGTAGTCGGAACAACTTTTGGCATTTGTCTTTTTGGGAAGAGTTATAAATGTTGATAACAGACATTGATTTGATATAATTCCTGTTCTATATATGGTATTGAACGGTTCTACCAAAATGTAGATCTGGTCTTCGTCTATTAATTTAAGAATTTCTGCTGGCAGTTGGTATGGTCCTGGTGCTTTTCTATTTTTAAGTATTTTTAATCATGTCAGGGCCCAGATCTCCTTCTATATGTTCAAGGTTAGTTTTCAGTCTTTCATCCTCGAAAAGTTGTTCAATGTAACTCTTCCATATTTCTAGTTTTTGTTCAATTTCTATGACTATTTTTCCATTAATGCCGTGTAATACGTTGGGTTGTCTATATTTTCGTGTGCCTACGAGTTCCTTAATTTTTTTTTATATACGTTGTGTTTTCCCTGTGGTTCTTCAACTTCTTCACACTTTCTCCTACAGTAGTCTTCGTTTGCTATTCTGTTCTTCATGCGAATTAGTCGTTGGGTTTCTTTATACTGTTGCTCACTTTTACCTTTAAAATTCTCCTCTTATCCATGAGCCTAAGGATTTCGTCAGTTATCCACTCTTCTTGTCTTCTTGTGGTTTTCTCTTTCTTCAAGATGACACTCGTTGGTTCCATTAGGGCTGATTTGAAATGGCACCATATTTCATTTACATTTCTGCAGTTTCGAATTTCTTTCCCGTTTCAAGGTTTTTCAAATTTTCGTTGATTTTTACTTGTAACTCATGCAGCACATCTTAATTCTCTAGGTGATCTACGTTTACCTGGCTCTCTTTTTTTTGTTATTCTTTTGAGTTTGATGTGTATTTGAGCTATTAAGGGATTATGATCTGAGGGTACTTCCGCACCCGGGTAAGCTTCCAAACATTCGCCTACATGTAAAGAATGCCCTGGTGGCTTTGTTGCTGATGTGTCCCAGTTATAGATTAGTTTGGTGTCAACAACAACTCCCAAATACTTCACCTTTTCTCACATCTGTGTGTTGTTTTTTTAGTATTTTTGGTGTTCCGAAGTTCTTCTTCGTGTAAATGTTAGCAACACTATTTTTTCGGGTCAGCCGCGAGGCTCTCTTTTATACACCATTACTCAACGGTTTACAGTGCTACCTGCACCCTTTCGGTCACTGTAACTTGAAATTTTCTGCTGATAAGAATGGTTATATCATCAGCATATTCCTGTGCTCTTCCAGTAGTCTAAATATTAGAAGCTCCTCAGAGGCTATGGGTTTCCTCACCAAATCTCCAGGTGAAAAGGTCCCTTAAGGATCTCCTAGAACTCCTAACAAATCTATTTTTTAGATAGTGTTTGGAAAATTATTGTTAACAGAGCATTTCGTAAGGTTCGCGATTATTCTAAGGGTTTTTTTTTTAGAAAGATATGGAGAGTTCTTTTTAAATTACTAAATTGGCATGTTACCAGAGTCCGTCAAGGGTAAATGTTTTAGGCCAATCAAAAAACTGCTTGTCGAGGTAAATATATATCCTTCAAGTTACTGAGAAATTGAAATTAATGCAGTTATATAACATGCTTTAGGTATATTATAAATAGCCAGTAATTAGCTGTATTTCAATAAATTTGATTATCAATCAATTGAAATATGTACGTATGGCAACGCTGTCTGAACATCTATGCCATATTTCTACAACATATTTATGGTTTAGCAGAAGTTACATTTACTTTATTAAACATTTTTAATGTTCCTCCATTTTGATTTCAAGTGCATTGGATGTAGTTCAAATAGTTTGGGGTGTCTTTTACACCCTTCTGATGCTTTTGTTGGTTTTCGGCCGGTTGGCCAAAGGCTTTTTGATGTTTAAATTTAAAGTAAAATACACGATTCTGTATAAATATTTATTGTAGCCAGTGATGGCGTGGGTGTTTTAGTTTTACATTTTTACTAAATAAGATTTATTTTAATTCTTGGTCTGATGATGCAACAGTTGCCAGTTGCGAAAGCGTTCACCACCAATTTAACTTAATATTTACGAAATATATTACATGGGGCAGACAAGGTTGTTGTTTCATTTAAATTACTTAAATTTACTCCATTATGAGCATGGACTTCAATCTGGATAATTTTAGGTTAACATGGTATTCACAGATCCAGAGAATGACACCAAAGTGTTGTTTCGCAGTACTTCTATTGTTCTTGCTTCAATTCGTTCCAAGAGCAATTGCTCAATGAAGCCGTCGGCTATGACGTTTTCAATCAGCACCTACATCATTTTGCACAAAACAAGCAGCGTTTGTAAAGGAAAGTCTAAAGACAAGGCGTATGTGAAGACACTGTACAGGATAGTCAATGGCGGATGGATACAAGTTCTAACAAATCATTAAACTGGTAATAAGTGTAATGTTGTGCTTGTAACTAGGTTACTGAACATTTACGTTGTAGGTCTTTCATATGATTCGTGTATAACATCCAGCAGATTTTTAAAATGTCGGCAGTACTGTACATGGTTTAATGAAAACCTCAACAATAATTACATTTAAACTTCCAAAATTATCATACGTCAATCCCCATGCATATCAGCAGATTCCATTATAGCCCCTCAATAGAAGAAGAATAATTAGAACAATTTTTTTATGAGGTCGTCACAGCGAGCTATTACAAGGAATTATTTTAAGAAAGACACTAATTTTAAGCGTTCCTGCGCCGTTCGAATTAGCATAGCACGCCACTGGAATTAGCCAAGGGCACATTAAGTAGTAAGCGAAACAAAATTAATTGAGAGCAGCACCTTCAATCATCACTTTACACGCCATACTAATGAAACTTCATAAGATTTTTTCTGGGATGCTAAAGAGTTGTGTTAACACATAAAGTAATATACTAGAAGTAGTTAGCAGAAATGTTCATGTATTTCGGAACTAGACTTAAGCTGTAGGTCCTCTATGCCTGTGGTTTGTGGTACATCACTATGTCTGTAAGTTGTAAAACTCCCAAATAAGATACACACAGGAGTTGTCAAATATGATTCTGTTTTGTTTCCTAATAAATATTCAAGTAAGATTTTGCAAATTTCACTACTAGCGTAGTTACGGATAATTTGTTAAAATATACTGGAAATATCCCTTAACAAAGGCCTCTTATCCGCAATAAAAACAAGATAAATACCGCCCTAAAATTAGAGCGATCATACAGCATGTCTTTCTAGTAAGTTTATCTGTGTATTTCTTAGCTATAGATCAAACTGAAATCAGTAATAGCTCTGTTAACAATGATGCTTTAAGATAGCGTCGAAAAATCTTCGACAAAAAGGCCATTCCTTGAAATTCGCAGGAAAACAAAATAAAAACTACCCTGCAATTAGAGCAATCAATACAATACGAATACGTATATAGTCTTTACAGTAGGTTTATCTGTGTATTTTTCGCTACAAAGTGAATCGAAAGCCATTACTGGCTCAGTTAGGGATGGTTCTTTAAGACATCTTAGAAAAATCCCTTTCCCAGTAATTCGCTAAAAAAGTCAATGCAAGAAGTACTCTGGAATTAGAGCGACATATACAATATGTCGCCTTTCCCGTCAGATTTTTTGTGTATTTGTTACTATAGAGTGAACTCAAAACCAGTATTGGCCCAGCAAGAATAATTCTTTAGCATATATAGTGCAAAAATCCCCGAAAAAAGCTTTTCCTACAAATCCGTAGAATAAATAAGATAAAACCTACTCTGGAATGGAGCGACCAAAACAATAAGTCGCTAGATTGAACTGAAAATCCTTAATGGCTCAGTTAAGGATGGTTCTTTAAGATATCTTAGGAAAATGCTCGAAGAAAAATGACATTTCGCAGTACCTAATTCGCTGAAAAATCCAAGGCAGAAACCCTGGAATTAGAGCGACCTATACAATATGTCGTCTTTCCAGTCCGGTCTGTGTATTTGTTAGCTATAGAATGAACTGAAAATCAGTATTGGCCCAGTAAGAATAATTCTTTAGCAGATATAGTGGAAAAATCCCCGAAAAAAGGCTTTTCCTACAAATTCATAGAATAAATATGATATAAAGTGCTCTGGAATAGAGCGACACATACAATATGTCGCCTTTCCAGTAAGTTTTGCTGTGTATTTGTTAGCTATAGCGTGAACTGAAAATCAGTATTGGTCCAGTAAGAATATTTTTTTAGGATAAAGTGGAAAAAGTCAGTAGAAAAATAAGATAAAAAGTTCTCTGGAATAGAGCGACATATACAATATGTCGTCTTTCCAGTAAGTTTTGCTATGTATTTGTTAGCTACAGCGTGAATTGAAATCAGTATTGGTCCAGTACGAATAATTGTTTAGGATATAGTGGAAAAAATGCTTTTCCTACAAATCCACAGAAAAAATAAGATAAAAAGTGCTGTGGAATAGAGCGACATATACAATATGTCGCCTTTCCCGTCAGTTTTTTCTGTGTATTTGTTATCTATAGAGTGAACTCAAAACCAGAATTGGCCCAGCAAGAATAATTCTTTAGCATATATAGTGCAAAAATCCCCGAAAAAAGCGTTTCCTACAAATCCGTAGAATAAATAAGATAAAACCTACTCTGGAATGGAGCGACCAAAACAATAAGTCGCTAGATTGAACTGAAAATCCTTAATGGCTCAGTTAAGGATGGTTCTTTAAGATATCTTAGGAAAATGCTCGAAGAAAAATGACATTTCGCAGTACCTAATTCGCTGAAAAATCCAAGGCAGAAACCCTGGAATTAGAGCGACCTATACAATATGTCGTCTTTCCAGTCCGGTCTGTGTATTTGTTAGCTATAGAATGAACTGAAAATCAGTATTGGCCCAGTAAGAATAATTCTTTAGCAGATATAGTGGAAAAATCCCCGAAAAAAGGCTTTTCCTACAAATTCATAGAATAAATATGATATAAAGTGCTCTGGAATAGAGCGACACATACAATATGTCGCCTTTCCAGTAAGTTTTGCTGTGTATTTGTTAGCTATAGCGTGAACTGAAAATCAGTATTGGTCCAGTAAGAATATTTTTTTAGGATAAAGTGGAAAAAGTCAGTAGAAAAATAAGATAAAAAGTTCTCTGGAATAGAGCGACATATACAATATGTCGTCTTTCCAGTAAGTTTTGCTATGTATTTGTTAGCTACAGCGTGAATTGAAATCAGTATTGGTCCAGTACGAATAATTGTTTAGGATATACCTAGTGGAAAAAATGCTTTTCCTACAAATCCACAGAAAAAATAAGATAAAAAGTGCTGTGGAATAGAGCGACATATACAATATGTCGCCTTTCCCGTCAGTTTTTTCTGTGTATTTGTTATCTATAGAGTGAACTCAAAACCAGTACTGGCCCAGCAAGAATAATTCTTTAGCATATATAGTGCAAAAATCCCCGAAAAAAGCGTTTCCTACAAATCCGTAGAATAAATAAGATAAAACCTACTCTGGAATGGAGCGACCAAAACAATAAGTCGCTAGATTGAACTGAAAATCCTTAATGGCTCAGTTAAGGATGGTTCTTTAAGATATCTTAGGAAAATGCTCGAAGAAAAATGACATTTCGCAGTACCTAATTCGCTGAAAAATCCAAGGCAGAAACCCTGGAATTAGAGCGACCTATACAATATGTCGTCTTTCCAGTCCGGTCTGTGTATTTGTTAGCTATAGAATGAACTGAAAATCAGTATTGGCACAGTAAGAATAATTCTTTAGCAGATATAGTGGAAAAGTCCCCGAAAAAAGGCTTTTCCTACAAATTCATAGAATAAATATGATATAAAGTGCTCTGGAATAGAGCGACACATACAATATGTCGTCTTTCCAGTAAGTTTTGCTGTGTATTTGTTAGCTGTAGCGTGAACTGAAAATCAGTATTGGTCCAGTAAGAATA
>JABXWE010037349.1:0-18237 GCA_014611495.1 Limonius californicus
TGTGAGATGTCAAAACGTAGGAAAAATGATCAGCTATGTAATTGTGTACTTAGATTTAACTTTTGAATTTCCATAAGAATATTATTTATATAATTAATATTGTAATTTAGAATTGTCATTAATGTACTTTTTTGTGATTGGTCAGTTTTAAAATAGTTGAGAATTTAGATGAATTACTATTGGTTTAAATTTAAAACAAAATGCTAGGAGATTGAAAAATTTTGTAAACAAGAACAGACGTGAAAAATTTTGTTTAAAAAAATTGTAATTTAAAAGTGTTGGGAATAAAGAATTAATTACCATTATAAATAAAAGGTGCTTCATTGTGTTCTACGAGGAAGATATTGTGCTTCAGATCCTAATCTTTGCTCGTATATGGAGTTATAAAATAAGAACTGTGGCAAATTTCATTTGGGCCCTCTTTCTGCTGGTAAAGTACACAAAAGGATCTTCGAGTGGTGAATCTTCGTGATTTGATGTACTTTATGAGGTTATGTAACAACACTATAAGCAAAAACAAAGCATATTAACCTTTACTAAGATTTGTGCAATTCGTTTCTGAACATTCACTTACTTGTGCGACATTTTATGTATCTTCGGGAACCTCTACTTAACAAAAATAAATAAAGTAAGTCATCAACTAACAAGAAACAACCGTTAACCTGACTCCTGAGGCTGACGCAACAAGTAAAAAGGGAACTGTCTGCAATTTGGGAGCTGCGTGGGATACCTACGCGCATCGCAGGGTTGGATCGAGAAGAATTGTTTTCAGGTAATTCTTATAAGAAAGCTATTTTTTTTTGTTTAATAATAAAGAAAGTACATGTATATAATTTATGTAAAATCTGCATCAGTACAAATTTTATTGAGCATAGTTAATTTCTTATTTTGATATCTTTATTTAGAATTTGAATCATATAAATACCTGTTGTTTGTCTTTTTATGTCTCTGTATTTAGAAGTATATGCAGTACCCTGAGATATTAATCTACTATGGTTCATGAACAAGGTAGGTATTCATGAAGATAATTCTTGTTGTAATTTGGAGCTAGCAACATTTTATGTTATACCGGGTGAGATTAAATGTCTATGGTGTTTATTAAAAGTAAAATTTTGTTTAAGATTTATATTTTTGTATAAACAGGGAAAAATCCTTTATTTGACTTATAAAAAAATTATTATTACTGCGAAAGCTTTATTCACCATTGTAATTTTATGGCATCTTCAACGACTGGGGCTTTATAGCAATTTATTGGTGCATGAACGTGGGTCAAATAATTAAAACTACTCTGGTGTAATATAGCAATATATATATATATATATATATGAGTGTATGTGTGTGTTTATAATTCTGTAAGAACACCCAATTACATACTTTGCCCACTACACCATTACTGAAAGTCCATGAGTAGGTATATATTACATTTTAAGAACATCTAAATAAAGTAGCATTGAAACATTTTGATGATAATAATAAATAGCAACACGAAAAATGACAAGTACGACGCTTTTTCATACATGACCTTAAGATTTATCTATACAGAAAGCAAATGATAAGGATTGTAATATAATAAACCAATTAATAAACCGACGATAACAAAACATTTGATGTTTAGGTTTTGGATGGAAATCGTCAGTGTAATTAGTAGCATAACATACCCAACACATGCTTCATGATCCCCTCTGCAAGTATTACTATGATATCATAGCAAATTAATCATATTTAAGTTGCAACATTCATGGCGTGAATAAGCAAATAAATAATTGCAGCTTAGGCATTGTCGGTATTTATATTTAGCATTTTACACAAATAACGCCGACCAACTATTAGAAATGAAGCAGAGCAGAACAAGAAATATGTAAATTTGGCTTTGAATAAAATTAATATTAATATATACGACCATGGGCTAGAGGTCAGCGCGTTAGACTTCTAAAGTAAAAGTATTCGTAGTTCGAAACCTACGTTACGATGTAGGTCCTCTATGTCTATGGCACTTTAAATGCGCAACACAACACAGGAAGGAAAATCGCTATGCCTTTAAAGCACATAAAAAAGATTAAAATACAGAAAATGTTTGGAATGAAATGCTACGTGCCTATAATCAATATTCCATGAATGTATCAAAAAATGAATTAAAAATAAATCATTAATGTTACATAGAATGAGAAAAACAACATCTTATCATTCACACCTCTTCTTGATGACTCAATAATACGTACACCGCATTTCAAAGTTCTACTCAGAGATTCCTGTCATGGAATTTTGTAGCGTGGAAAAATATTTTAAACAAACACATTAAGAGATGGTGTTTCAAGTATATAAAAGTGTGAAAAACCCCTTTACCACCACGGTATTTAAAATAAATAAGTATTTTGGCAACTAAGCTGCCATCTTCGGTAGGAACTTAAACTAATTAAAGTAACTTGGCTGAGAAATACCTCTGGAGGTGAGTCCTTCACCAAGCCAACAATTCAAGTCCAATCCTAACCTACTAACAAACAAAATAATAAATTTCCGTTAGGGTTCGTTACGCTTATGTGTTCAAGGAATTTTCAATAAATGAATTAACTCAAAAAAAAGATCCCCCCTGGTTTTGAAAATATGAATGTTCTCATAACAATTCAATAGTTTTCTTAAAGTCACTTCCTTTAACAATTTTAAATCTTCTAGTTTTATACTCGTAAATATGTTGGGCAACACTTTGAAGTGAGCTGCATATTCTCTAAACCTGATCTCAATATTACGTTTAGTTTGCCCAATATATTTTTCACTTTATCTTTGAGGTTTCCTAACAAATTTCTTTCGAATGTTGTTATTTGAACAAAATACAATTTTGAAACCGATTTGTTGGCATATTTTATCAAGGCCTTTGGCTAAGGGATGGAACGGAATTTGATAACATTTCTGGTGTTTTCTGCAAAGTGGGAACTTCATAAAATGGAATTCAGAACAAGTTACTTTAGATAGGCCAAGTTCCCACTGAAGATGGCAATCGTCTCCGTTCAATCCCACTGCGATAACTATCTAGTTCCAGGAGTTAAACAGTTTAAACTTGAGTTCTAAAGTTAAGAATATAAGTGCAAATATTTTATTTTTAAAAGAATGGAAACATTTCGGTGTTTTCGCTAAATTCATTAATATTACTTTTTATGTAAATGTATTTTTTATAATACTTTATCGAATGGAATCTTCGTTTGATTATAGCAAATATGCATAAACATAACTATAACGTAGACATATGTATAAGCTAACGGAGTAAACATTTAATTAGCCAGTTGATTGTAAAAACCACCAACATAAAAGATATTAAATTAAAAACAATGTAATTGGAAAAAGGAATTACTTATTACTATATTTGCTACAATCAACTGATACAAATAATTGCTGTAAACAAAATTACGTCTAATTATAGATCATGATTAACGCTTGTCGAGTACAATAATCAACAAATGTGTATGTTTAAAACAACTTTTTCCAATACATTCAACTATTACACCTTCCAAGCTGCTTACGTATATTCATTATTTTATAATAACCGTTGTGCAACAAATAAGAAAAACAAGAAATGCCGTTAATTAAACTTTCTACTAGAGTAAATTTCAAGCAGACTTGAATAGAGCCAAGAATAGAACACATCCAGTCTTGTAGGTACCGGAAGCTTACTTTCAACCTTGCATACGAAGAAAGCACTGTTACACTTTTTATCGTTGAATAGATTTACTTCCGTGATGAGCGTACACCAGAAAGTGAATGCTGTGAATTGAGTTTTATCTTCATGGTTCGTTTATTGGGCATGGTAATACAGGAAACAGATTATTTACAACCAATCGTTGGAAATTGGAAAATGGAAAATAGAAGGCATTATATAAAGATACAAATTAGTTATGGGAAATGAGAAGAAAATATATACGTAATGAAAACAAAATCTCAGAAATTCTGGAAAAATCCTAAAATTATGAAGAAAATCGACTAAATTTTACAGAAATTGGAAGAAAATGGAATATGGGAAGGATATACGGTGTGCGCCCACTGGCTCGCAAGTCTCTTTGCTCGCCAGGCTGATTATTCGCCGGACAGACGATCGACAATCAATTTATTCTTAAAACATTATCTGTAGCCATTTAGTATGAACAAGCTGTTGGTAATTCCCAAAATCATACATTCTTCTAAGGAATGTTGAGAGTCAAAGCATGTTGCCTTGTATAATATATTTGAATTCTTATATAGAAAATTTTTTTGTTCCTTTTAAAATTAACTAGAAGTGTACTTTCACATTGTAAATAATAGCTTCTCAAAACATCATTAATATTGTATTATTCAGATGTAAACGCCAGTTTAAGTTTCCAAAAATGTTAATTAATATTTATCCACTCAGATCACTGCGTTGTAAGGAACAATATTTTTATTTGTTATCACACGTAATAGCTAAGTTGTGTGCAAACCATGTTTCTTAACGGTCAACGTATTGGTTCAACGTTTATACAGAATAAACACCCATTACTTTATATAAACTAGTTTTTCTGCGTTGTAGCAGTTACACTTAGCAATGCGAGCAAGTTGGCTGTCGATCAAACGGATGGAGAGCAAATGTCCTGACAAACATCTTTCCTAACGAGCAATAGGCAATAGAGCAATCGGTGGCGAGCGAATGTTCTAACGAACATCTTTCCTAACGAGCAATGGGCAATCGGTGCCGAGCATTTGATGACGAGCAAATATCCTAACGAACATCTTTCCTAACGAGCAATAGGCAATCGAGCAAGTGATGGCGAGCAAACGTCCTAACAAACATCTTTCCTAACGAACAATAGGAAATCGAGCGATCGGTGGCGAGCATTTGATGACGAGCAAATATCCTAACGAACATCTTTCCTAACGAGCATTAGGCAATCGATGGCGAGCAAATGTCCTAACGAACATCTTTCCTAACGAGCAACGGGTAATCGGTGACGAGCATTTGATGACGAGCAAATATCCTAACGAGCAAGTGATGGCGAGCAAACGTCCTAAGAAACATCTTTCCTAACGAGCAATAGGAAATCGAGCAATCGGTGGCGAGCATTTGATGACGAATAAATATCCTAACGAACATCTTTCCTAACGGGCAATAGGCAATCGAGCAAGTGATGGCGAGCAAACGTCCTAACGAGCAATAGGAAATCGAGCAATCGGTGACGAGCATTTGATGACGAGCAAATATCCTAACGAACATCTTTCCTAACGAGCAATAGGCAATCGAGCAAGTGATGGCGAGCAAACGTCCTAACAAACATCTTTCCTAACGACCAATAGGAAATCGAGCAATCGGTGGCGAGCATTTGATGACGAGCAAATATCCTAACGAACATCTTTCCTAACGGGCAATAGGCAATCGAGCAAGTGATGGTGAGCAAACGTCCTAACAAACATCTTTCCTAACGAGCAATAGGAAATCGAGCAATCGGGAACGAGCATTTGATGACGAGCAAATATCCTAACGAACATCTTTCCTAACGAGCAATGGGCAATCGAGCAAGTGATGGCGAGCAAACGTCCTAACAAACATCTTTCCTAACGAGCAATAGGCAAACGAGCAATAGGCAATCGAGCGATCGGTGGCGAGCATTTGATGACGAGCAAATATCCTAACGAACATCTTTCCTAACGAGCAATAGGCAATCGAGCAAGTGATGGCAAGCAAACGTCCTAACAAACATCTTTCCTAACGACCAATAGGAAATCGAGCAATCGGTGACGAGCATTTGATGACGAGCAAATATCCTAACGAACATCTTTCCTAACGAGCAATAGGCAATCGAGCAAGTGATGGCGAGCAAACGTCCTAACAAACATCTTTCCTAACGACCAATAGGAAATCGAGCAATCGGTGGCGAGCATTTGATGACGAGCAAATATCCTAACGAACATCTTTCCTAACGGGCAATAGGCAATCGAGCAAGTGATGGTGAGCAAACGTCCTAACAAACATCTTTCCTAACGAGCAATAGGAAATCGAGCAATCGGGAACGAGCATTTGATGACGAGCAAATATCCTAACGAACATCTTTCCTAACGAGCAATGGGCAATCGAGCAAGTGATGGCGAGCAAACGTCCTAACAAACATCTTTCCTAACGAGCAATAGGCAAACGAGCAATAGGAAATCGAGCAATCGGTGGCGAGCATTTGATGACGAGCAAATATCCTAACGAACATCTTTCCTAACGAGCAATAGGCAATCGAGCAAGTGATGGCAAGCAAACGTCCTAACAAACATCTTTCCTAACGAGCAATAGGCAAACGAGCAATAGGCAATCGAGCGATCGGTGGCGAACAAGTTATGGCGAGCAAATATCCTAACGAGCAATAGGAAATCGAGCAATCGATGGCTAGCAAATATCCTACTACGAGAAACGCGGAAGGAACACTAACAGATCAGCCACAAACAAATAAAACACAGGACAAAAAATATGGATAATACCGAGTAAATGTAAATAAAATACGAAGTAAATCTAAGAAACTGTTACAGAACATAAAAATAATATATTGTGAAAAAATACTAATTAAGTACCAACCATGTGAAGAAAATAAAAAAATGCTGCACAGGAAATAAGAAGGAAATAAAATGGGTGCATAAGTAGTAGGAAAAGCGAAAACAGAACATATGAAGAAATTACAGACAGTGCGAAAAAAACATATAAAAATACATGAATTGGTTAGTCAATGTCTTTTTCTTATTTACCACGGTTTTCAATAAGTGATAAATGACCAGGACTTGGGAGCAGCAAATATTACAGGTTGTAAAAAGACTACATCTACTGAGGGAAACAGTTTTTTAAGTTGCGGTTTGCAAGCAATATTTTGACTGTAAGCAACAACTGTGGGGAAAAAGCGTTACTAACAATTAATTCTGATTACCCACTAAAATGTGGGAAAGTTCAAAAGAAGCACTGGGCCTATTTCTAAACTTACAGAAACCGTTTGCAACCGTTGCAACCGTATTCTACCGATATCTTTGGATAAGCCTTTCAAACCTATCAAAGCCCAAAAGTGCTGCCGAGCATCTAAGGCCGTTACAGTAATGGCTGGGTATAAAATTCCTGGAATAACTTTTCTTTAAAATCAGATAAAAGTGAATACGTACATAAAAGGTTCTATATCTATATCTACCCTTATACTATGCTTTGAACATTAGTTGAGCATTTGGAGTATAATTATTTTTCTCCAGTAATTGCACACATTTTAATTCCATACGTAATAAAGTTCCAAAATTGTTGCATTTTCTTTACCTGTTACTGGATTTGGATTTGCGCCACCGGGATCAAGAACTTTCCGAATAACAACCTACCCAGAAAACACAACACTTAAATATACTACGTGTTTACTGTTTGTTTTTTATTTATTTAAAGCAATCTATTTTTATAAGTATCTAAACATACGATAATACATACAAAAACAACACTGAATTTTTCTTAGTAATACATCATGAAATTGATTAACAGGTTCTTCTATAGAAAAACCTGTTAACAAATTAAAGGAAACGAATATACTAAGTGTAAAATATGAAATAGGAATAGGAATGTAGGGTAGCATGAAATCAATAAGTTGAAGCTTAGTAGTAGAAACAGCCCAACGTTAAATAAATATTAAGAAGCTACTAAAGTGACTCAAAATAAGCTAAAATTAGCGTTTTCTATTGACACCGTAGCTACCATGAAAACGCGAGCTTTCCACTTGCTGTTATTTATCTAGTAGGTAACATATTCAAGGTTGAAATAAGGTGAACAAAATTATCATAATATCGCAAGACCTTGTGATAAAAAATTCCAAAAAGTAGTGCTAAAATATGGTAAAATCAATCTACTTTTACGACATATGTGGAATTAATTTAATGAAATTTTGTCACTTTATTACGAACTATCATCCCCCAAAGAACATAATGTATACAACCCCTATCTGAAGACTGATCTGTATTTCTTACAAACACAACAATACCAACACTCTGTTACCAATTTATTTTATCGCATATTATGTGTATTGTCTATAACATTGGCTGCAGTTAGCTCCCATCGTTCAGGTAGGCGGTAGGACTAAGGCTCTAAAGAAAACGAATATAATGGTTGGTCGGTGTTGACATTTAATTTTTGGTTGCTAAGACGTTTTAGAATTCCCCTTCGTAAAAAAAAAGTAGAAACACACTTTCCATGATCGTTGTAAGCTTTGGAACAGTTAACTATGGTATAATAATCACAACTACAACATCTTCGCTAAATTAACCATTAATAACTAAATCTCCATAAATAGCAGACGCTTTTTTAGGAAATTATTAGAACGAATGCCATTTTAACCGCATTAGTTACATAAAAGTTGTATTGTAACTATATATTTGACTTTCAAAGTGGCATTAGTTTAACTTACAAGTGCATGTTATCGTAGCAGAGATATAAGGTCCACGAAAGTGAAAAGCGGAACTGTTCAAGTGTTTGCTACGAAGGTAAACTACGTTAAAATTGTGTATACTAAACTACGTCATGATAAAATCAACACAGACTACTTCGCAGCTGCTTCAACACTACCTTCACTACTTCGTAATTATCTAGACAATCTAGACACTACTTTCGAACTACCCATATTATCTCGAAACTATCCAGACTAACTCGAAAGTACCTTGTGGGAACTACTGAAAATATTTTGAAATTACGTGCGTAGTACCTCGAATATCCCAGACTGCCTCGGAATTTCCTTTGAAACCACTTTAAGATTATGTCGAGAACTTCGCAACTACCCGAAGACCACAGCACTACTTCATAACTCCCCAAATTACCTGTGAATTACCTACATTAGCTAGAAACTATGTCAGACTTAGGCGAAACTACGTAGACTACCTGTAAAGTACTCAACTATCTTGAAATTTCCTCAGGGCTTATTAGGTTATCCTGATACAACCCAGGATACCCTCTAAAATATATATGCCAACATCACCTTGGCTATCCTAGGACTGCCCGGATTATTTCGATTAGCCCGCTACTACCAAGACTGCCTCGGAATTACCCATGCAACTTTAGAACTACTTTAAAACTATCTAGAACCTCAAAACTACTCCATAACTACTCAAATTACCTAAGAACTACTAAAACCACCTAGAAACTATATCAGGTTACGGCGAAACTACGTAAACTGCCTCTAAAGTACTCAAACTATCTTGAAATGACGACAGGACTAACCAGATTATCTCGATACTACCCGGGATACCTCTAAAGTACCACAGAACTACACGAACTAACCGGCACTTTTAAAATTACCTCGAAATTACTCACACAACTTCAAACGTAATTTAAGCCTGCACTCTAGAAACGATTTGAGTACCACCCCAACTATTTCGAAAATACATTGCAACTACACAGACTAGGTTGAAATTAACGAAGAACTTCCCAATCTAATCCAAGACCACCCAGAGTGCCTTGAAAGTATTATAGAATTTCATTGATTACCCCGTAGCTACTTCCGACTATCCTGGAACTGCTGAAACCATTTCGAAATTACCTCCGAACTACCTTGAAAAGCTACGAGTGAAAAAAATTACCTCGGAATTACCCACTAAACTTTCAAACTAGTTCAAGCCTACCCGAGTACTACTAAAACTACCAGAGTATCACAAAAATTACATGAGAAATACGGTGCAATTATTCAGACCGGCGTGAAATTACCTAGCGACTGCCCAGGCTAACACACGACTACCTAGACCACCATTTCTTCTCTTCATGACACAGATTCTATGGCTTGTATCGGTACCCAGAATTTTCTTAGACGCCCTGCTCTCTTTTCATGGGAATTGTATTTTCTGGCTATTTTTTGATAGCATTTTGTTGTTCATTCATACTAGATGTGCATTACATCTTTGTTGTGACTGTGTTTTGTTATTGCTTGGTAACATACTCACATTTAATTATTTTCTTACATTTTCATTTCTTAACCTGTAAAAGCCTACATAAAGTGGAAGAAGAAGAAGAATCTGTTATTTCTAAGGATTGGGGTGGCTCTGTGGTAAGAGAGACATGCTTTGGATATAATAGTCCAAGTACTTCCCAGTTCGAATCACTCCAGGGGTCAGAAAAATTTTCTAATTTCCATGTATGGTCGGTACTGGGTCCCTGTCTCCATTTGCCATTGGGGATCAAATCAACGGTACTCCTTGTGTTACGGTCGCACTAGAGAAGTAACGAGACTCTACACGCATACACCTTTTACACCAGGAAGATGAAGCACGGTTACGCACCAACACGGTAACCCGCAGAGGCTAACCTAACTAACCTAGCCTAGCCTTGTCTCACACCAAAGCGATGAGCATACAAGGTTTGTGAAACCTCCAATAATAAAACCTGTCATTTCTATTGCAAAAGGTTTTCGAAACAGTCGGCAATGGCGTCCGAAGAAACTGTTTTCAATCCGGGGGATACATTTTTATTAATATGTTTCACACACTGAACTTATCTCTCTTTAAGAATAGTTTTTGCTTTAGAAAAAAGTTTGCTGGTGTCGAAGTCCTGTGAATACGGTGGGCAATTGATCTCATTTCATGAGAAATGATTTTACAATAAATAAATGAGCAGCTACATTGTCATGCAAGAAGAACCAACTACCCTTTTTTCGAAATTGTGGTCGCGCTCGGGAAATGAGTTGCAGTAATCTGTTCATCAATTCAACGTGGAATGAAGTATTCATTGTTTTTCCTCTTCGGACCATACCCTTCCTATAAAAAATGGTATCACTATTGCTTTGATTCTAGATATTTTCAAACAAAGCTTTTTGAGTCTTAATGGTTTTCTAATCCACTACACACACACTCTGGCGTTCGGCTTGGGACAACACAGTTAAGAATATTTGCATTGTCACGCCAAATCTGGACGAAGTCTGCACGCTATACAATTCTTCTCTGTTTTTGCTCATCGATAGATTATGCATCTCAAATCTATATCATCAATATTGCCTCAATAAATAAAAGTGAATTAATATTTGTACCGAGCAATAATGTAAAATAAACTAATACCAATGGTTAAAACTTCCATATGAAATTGCTACAACGTACTATATCAAAATTTTGAAAACGAAATGAAGTACAAATTGGTTACTATAGAAAACTGTATTTGACCACAATCCTTCTATAATCTCCATAGGCTCAATTTTGTAGCACATTTGTTATGAATCATTTGTGCCACGCACTACACAAGATTGTGTTTTCTTGTTTCAAAGATGTTTGCGTCAAACTGTATTGAATTACCCATCCACAGTCACAAACAGTGTTTATCACTAAGTTCATTGTTTTAGCAACTCTTTTGTCTATTCACCATACTTACTCATTCGTTATTAGGACCATCATTAAACAGATGCCGAGACTGCAAAACAAAGATGTTTGTTTACTGAGAAGTTCAATGAAACATTTCAGTGTATGTTTTGAAAGAATTAATTAGCCTTAATCATACAGTCCAATAAAAATGAGTAGGAAATAATAAAGGTATTTACGTATGTACCTACCTATGAATAATTTCGAGACTTTTTCAACTGTTTGTTTTCAGTTATCCTCTTATCTGTTTTTTAACTAACTTCTTGCATATTAGTTTATTGATAATCATTTGCCAATAGGTATCTATCATTAACTGACTGTAAATCGAACCACAATCAAACATGATTGATAAAAAATGCTAATCAGCTATGATTCATTAAGTGATACAGCATCAATTAAATAAACCGCTTTTGTAATTGCCTCTATAGAGTGAGCGGATTTAACATCCAAAACGAATTTCGTGAACGGTGAGAGACAAAGATTCGATTCAACGAGATGAACATCGCGAAGACTACTACAGACAATATTCAAAACGGTTGATTTTCTTTCATTTTAAGTACAGACTATCAATTAAAATTTGTTTTAGTTTCTGCGTGTAACTTTATTCTAAAAGCAAATATTTTAATTGATATACTATAATTATAATGAACGGTTTTGCATTTCAAGTTTAACATTATACTTAAGGCGCTTTCGAGGAAGGCCCTTTTATCATCCAAAGAAGCTCCTTTTTTAACTATTCTCAAGAATAAATTTGGAGTGTTTGTGTTCGCAATTTATAGTTATTGATGAAAAACGGTTCGTATAGTATTAAAATTCGAAAAGCCCCGAGTTTGTTCTTATATTTGCTGCTTGTAATTGAATATAATCAATTTGCTTTATGTGTAAACAAACATGGATGGCTGTATAAGATTTTAGCTATGGGGCATTTCCATTCCTCGCAAGGGTATACCTCGCTTTCTGGTTTCCCAATTCACAGAATCATTTCATTAAATTCTTTCCCAGTGAAAGAGCAGCTCATCAACCCCTCCGCACCCCCTAATATTCAATGGATAAAACTCGTATTCGAATTTCCGGCGCTTTTTGAATATGAGAATGCAGGGCACATTTATTCCTCAATATTTCGCTCGATTTACAGGTACGAAATTAGTCGTTTTTATCAAATGGTCAACAATTTCAGCAAAATAAAATTTTAAATAAAAAAATTCTATGCTATTGCAACGGATTAATATTCGTGCCGATGATGACATCCTACCGTATATCCTGCAATCCGATATTAAGTTATTCGTGGCGGTTAAAAAAGGAGTAAAATGTATTGATTTTATAATATAAGATAAGATCCAGAATACAACAGTTTTTCCTAAGTCTAATTTTGTACTCTGTGGCACTTTCTCATTATACAATAACGATAATAGATATTTATGAAACATAATAAACCATTGAAAATGTTTGAAACAAAAGTAAAAATTGTAGCTTCTTATACGTTCAATCGTTTTCCGTCCTTAATAATACTTTAAAAGTTTAAATGATGTATTTTCGGGATATTTTTATCTAAACACTGACGTATACAAATGATTTCTGTTCAACTGTTTTTGGTTTATAACGTCATGCAAAATATTTATAAACGGAAGAATTGTTCAACCATTATATAGAGTTTTCTTGTTCTTTGTTGTACTCTGAAAATATTGTTGGACTGTAGAATACATTTTGGCATACAGTTTTAGTTTAACATTAATTTCGCCATAGAGAAAAATCCGCATACTATCAATATGGTTACATTTGCGGATTCTATAATTTTAAGGCAGTTTTAAACTTTCCACGACTTACTAGTATTAATAAGGGAGGGCAGTTTAAACATTAATTTCGCTAATATTATTTTGTTATTTATATACATTCAGGGTTAATTTAGGTTTTATTTTCGATTATTTAGTTTACCGTTAGGCAGCATTTTCCTAAAAGCAACAAACAACCCCACGCACTTCTTATTTTTGTTTTGATAGCAGTCATAGACATGAAACTTAATTCGCACAAATATGATGTAGCAAATGGCACCAAACACTTTATAGCTTTGTCCGCAAGCTCGGGGAATTCTTACATTCTTTTGGTCCGAAATTGGTACAATCTACGCTCTGGGAAAATAAGTCTAGTTCCAACATTCCATCACATGATATTTCAATAAGTTTTCCTTTCATGTTTGTCGAAGCTTCAGCTAGTTCAAAGGAATTGCCTAAAAACGGATTCAGTAAACGTCTGTGATTGTCATAACTGTTTTGAATATCTTTGGGGAAACAGTCAATGAGCTGTTGCTTTAAATTGTGCAAACTAATTTGCATATCTGCATACACATGCTCACAATTTATCATGTTATCATCCATAACTAAGTCTTCCATGAGTTCTTGAAAGCACTGGAACAAATCAAATTTATCTTTTCCAATTCAAGTCGATTAGAAATAAGTTTAAGTGCTCGAAAATAAGCTTAAGAAGCCAAAGGAAATTGGAAAATATGTTCTCATATTCAGGTTTCTTATCCTGCAGATACCTACATCAATAGTTTCGCTTTTAACTGGAAAATTCTTTTCTATACGTTACCACTCGAAAGCCATCTTACTACCGTGTGATAAAGAAGATTTGCGTATAAAGAACCCATTTCTACACAAATTTCTCTAACAATACGAGTCTGCAATGCTTTTCCCTTGGTGGAATTTACCATATTTTTCAAAAATCTATTTCAGAAGGCGAAGTCTTTCATGCACGAGCTTCTCGATGTAAAAAAAAAAGTGTAATTATGTAGCATTATCTCTTTTAATCTGACAATAAGATCAGATTGATGTCCTGTCATAGCCTTGGCGCCATCGGTGCATATTAGCAAAGCATTTTTCCCAGTTAATGTCGTACTTTGCATGAAAGTGTCGAATAAACATTTTTCTCTAATGGAGTACAAAATAAAATATCTTCTGTAATTCCATGCCCAGTATTGTATCTTGCAAATGCTATAAATTGGGGACAGTTAAAAATATCCGGGGATTCGTCCATCTGTAATGAGAAGTACGTGCACTTCGTACTATTTTCAACAACTTGTGTTCAAATATCTTCATCATCATGTCACTTATTCTTCTTTGGATAGTATTATTAGAGAAGGACATTGCTATCAGCTTGTCTGCGTCTTTTTCACCAAGCATTATTTGCACCATTTCAACAGTTGCTGGTAAAATCAGATCTTAGCTATTGTATGTGGCTTACTGGTTTTTGCAATGCGAAATGCAACTCGATAACTTGATAGTGCTTTTCGTTAAAAGTAATAGTTGATGTAAAATAGCTTGCTCCTTGTGGAGGGAGTTTAGCTTTCTTTCAAACAATTCCATACGATTTACTTTTTGTCTGGATGTTTGGTATTTAAATGTGGAAATAGCTTCAATGACTTCATACTTCCTTTTGACACCACTTCTCGGCAAAGTACACACTGGGGTTTCTGCGAAATATCTGTAAAACCATATTCCAGATAATCATCGCTGTGCAATCTATTTTTCTTAGTATTCTTGTCACTGCCCCACGCGGAAGGTTCTATTGACGGTTTTAAAAATGTATCCATCTTTAACAAAACGAGTATAGCTCGTACTTAACGTTAAATATTTGTTATCGATTTATTGCACTCAACACACACTCAGCAGTACAGCACACAATTTTGAAATGATAATTAATCTCATCGCGGTCCGCTTCTTATACAGGGTGATCCTGAAATAGTTGGTCAAGTTTTGGGAGCGAATTTTCCACACCAAAATAAGAAAAAAATTTCATATATACTTTATTCCTAATATGCTTCGTTACGGAGTTACAGCATTCTAAAGTGAGATTTGTCTCAAGTCTCAAGTGGGAAGTTTAGGAACTGTTTTCCACAATAACTTTTAAATTATTTTGTTCTTCTCATTTTTGAGAAAACTTATTCGTTGTGCAAAAGCACCCAAAAAAGGTAACCTTGTTAAAAGTAGATAAACTCAATCGCTTTCGAGCTGATTCAATTATTATGAAAAATCTAGTTGCCGTAATAAATTGGAAATTTTTACTATATGGATTAAGTCGTAGAAAAGATTCAGGACAAGACAAACTCATGTGAATATTTATTTGCAAACGCTTAGAATTCAAGGTACAACCTATTTAGTGTTAATAAGTAAGAATATGTTTAGATAAAACATTTGTTGAGTTGTACCTTGTAAACTAAACGTTTGCAAACAAATGTTTATATGAATTTTTTACTGTTTTGTTGTCCTGAATCTATGCTACGAATTTAATCCATACAGTAGAAAATTCCCAAATTATCACGGCAACTCGATTTTTCATAATAATTGAATTATCTCGAAAGCGATTGAGTTTATTTACTTTTAACAAGAGGACCGTTTTTGGGTACTCTTGTACAAAGAATAAGACTATTTTGTCAAAAATAACTGTTCGGACCAATTTCACTTGCTGTACCTCCGTAACAATGAATTTTTTGACTAAGGTTTATACGAATTGTGTTTCCTATTTTGGTGCGGAGAACTCGCTGCTAAAGTTTGACCAACTATTTTAAGGGCCACCTTGTATAAAGCAAAATGCATTTTCTAGATTATTCTAGTGCCATCGAGCACCCTCACGAATATGGTGAAAGTTTCCGGAAACACGGAGAACAAATAAATAAATTGCCCTACTTGGTAATAAATGGCGGCAGTTGGCCGTTTAGCCGCTGATTCTGAATGAAGTTGAGTACTACAAGAGGGGGATCGCGAGAAAAAATTGGGTAAAGGGGGATCGCGCTTTAAAAAACTGTGCGTTAGAGGAATGTTAGATTTTGAGAATTACCAATAATATAAAGTAAATGCCTACAGATATTTTATTTTAAAAATAGACTGCTTGTCGAGCAAACGGTAGCAAGCAAGTGGGTGGACACCTCATGGGTTAACATTTAAAAAAACCTGATATACCTAACTCAAAACAAATTTAACCTAATTAACATTTTGGTATACCTCTGTACATACAGAAGAACGTCCTGAAACAGTTTTGTTAAAATTGTTTTGGAATTCCCCAGATTGGCAAAGTTCATAGTAAGGGTATACAAAAAGCCAATGATGGGTGCAATGATTAGAGATGCTTGGAAAACCGCGTCCTAGATCTCGCTCTTTCAAATCAACAATCAACATGAATATTAACGGTAGGACTGATTGTATTTTACCCATATTAAATATAAAAATTCAAATACCTGTGAGTTGTGAATACACAACTCCACTATAACGGTGTTAGAGGGTTCCAGCATTTTATTGGTTATATCAAAAGTTGTTACAAAAGAAGAAAGAGCGAAAATTTACATTTCAACAAAATTGAATAATATGAATATGCTAACTAGTGACTCCAACGTTAAATCGCCCATCTATATAGTTAGTTACTTAATCATGATATGTAATTTACATCGGTGTGTTGAAAAACCAGTAATTTATTCCCCAGTTTTTCATACATTTCAATCATAGACACAAAAATGTCAAGTATTTTTATACTTACAAAGCCCTATTCACTGCATACAATTTGGTAATTCAAGGAAAGATTACGGACTGTATAAAACTGGGAATACAAGCAGGGTAAAGTTGTTCATGACATCAGAATGTAAATACACATTACCTATTTATTATTATAATTAGGACGGTACTACAATTTTCTTATAAAAGGATTCATAATATCCTACATCGTTAGCAAAGAGTTGGACTATAATTTTTTTATAAGTATGCAAGAATCGTTATTCCTGCTTTTTTATATTTTATACTCAAATGGTAATCTATTTCTAAACTGACGGTATGTATCAATCACAATCTTGATTCGCTTTGTATATTTAAAAACACTTAAAAAGTCTAAGAGGTTCTAAACCCGTTTGTAGAAACTACTATCGGAACCTAAATTTATTTCTGGTGTGTTCGTCATCCGACTGGTTTATCCCAAACACAGCATTTGTTTGTTTCATAATTGGAAAAAGCATATTGTTAATGTTTTATATATCAAATGCATTTGATCCTCAACTTGATTTAAATAATAATTAAAGTGCGTTCTTTTCTTGCTAGAACTATCGTGGAATCTCCTTCTAAATATAGTCGAACTCCCGTATAATGATGCAAACCACCCAAAGAAATCACTACATAGATTCTTCACTATATAGAATTCAGGTTTAAATACGAAATTAATCTCATATATTGGGTATTCGGCGACATTTTAATTTAATTTAATTTAAATAAAACTTAACAACACACCACTAAATTTGTTCTATTTACCTTTTCGCTGTTTTTTTTACGATTACCAACACATTGTTGGCAGCAATACCAAATTTTGCGGCGACATCTTTTTATTAGAGACCCTTATGGACGTGTTCCAACATCGTTAACTTCTCTTCAATAGATACTCAAACAGTTTCGTTTTAAAGAATCGCTTAGTTCAACATCAAGATAACAACTAACAAATGCATGGTAGATGAACTGCACATTGAGAGATGTAAAAGCCAAAGATTATCATCCTTTTGCATCATAAGAATTGTGTCCATTAGCTACAAAAGTACAACTTGTATGAAATTTGAAGAACATTTTATAATCCGCTTACAAACTTAAATTGATGCTTCACGAAGAACATAAAAGTTCCTTGGGAAAACACAAATAAGAGATACTATTTCATAATCCGCTTAAAATTTTACCGTATACCTGAGCAATACCGTAAAAGTTTGAAAGAAAAACATCACAATATGGAGGCTTTACATCATAATATAGAAGTATTTTTACATGTTACCGAGTCTGACTACAACACTTTTTACAAGTTACCAGCAAGGAGACTGTATACATGGCGAGCCCCATCAGATAAGCCAAATAAGATCGTCCGAAATCAAATCGACTATATTCTGATTAAAAAGATATCGGAATG
>JABXWE010037362.1:0-16532 GCA_014611495.1 Limonius californicus
TATTTTCTTGCTAATTTATATTGAATAAGCAAACTAATTTTACTGTACAAAAAATCCTGCAACGTTTATTACCAAGTATCTGTACTTGATTCGAGATTAATAACCGAATGGCTCCAATATCTCGATTAATTTTATCAGTTTAATTTACATACCCGTCTGCAATATAATTTTACGTAGATGTCTTGCACGGGCTTATAAATTAGTTGAAAAGATGTAATTTTAATGGCTTTGCTTTGCATTCAGCGCAGATAATCATGTACATCTTTGTTTTTATGCGGAACAGAAAAGGATAAAACTGGGAACAAGTTTCGATAATAAGTTTTACAACCACGTTTGTTTCCAGCTACAGCAAATTATAATCTGATAAATAAACCGCTTGGATAACATGCAATAAATATTGCAAGTTCATTTTACCTTGTTTTGTATGTTTGAAGATTATTTACAGTTTATTGTTGTTGCGTGCTAAGCGAGAAGGTTGATGAACGCAGTACTACAAGTTTAATTAAAAGATAAACTCGTGGAAAAGAAATTGTTCGTTACAATTAAAAATGTTCAAATGTTTCTATTTTCGCATAATATTACATGCAACCTAGGGAAGGAGCTGGCTGGTGGACATACGAGGTGTGATCAAACAATATGTATTAATTAATTTCCTTCAAAGGAGTCTCACTCAGCACTTATTCCAAAGTTCTTGCCATTTGTTAGTTTAGACAAACATCTTTTTAAAGTTCTTTTAGGCGCCCCGTCATGGCCTCTAGAATATCTAGGATTGACTCAAAACGCGGTCATTTTTATGTAAAATATTTGAAAAGCGCCAGAAGTTGTAGGGGCAAGATTAGGTGAATCCGGCGGAAAGGGGCACACAGGAATTTTTTGTCAACCAATAATTCACAGACGGGGTGAAAAGGCAAACAAATTTTGCAATTATTCGCCTCATGTTCATGCAAGAAAACGAAAATGAAATCAAAATGTAGCAAATCTAACATTGTTCGTTTAGAAATATCAGATGCTGCTACAAGAAAGACCAAGAAAACATAATGGAAGTTGTGGAAAATGATCTATAGCCTAGTCCAGTCGTGATTCGAGACATTTGTACACTAAGATTTTAAGAAAGGAAAATGGATGTCCAATTATAGAAACTGTAAGTTGTCGTATAGTGGAACAAACAAAGAGCAGACAGCTAAAGAAGGAGTTGTGATATAAATACACAGAAAATGTTTGGAACACCTCAAATACATATCAGGAAAAAATAGTTATACAATAGTTGAATACAACAATAATAATCAGAAGAAGAAGACTCCCTTCATGTTTAAGTGCACTTCCAAAATTTATTAAACTGGGCAACTAGTACTCGAATTGCCAATTCTTCTATTAGAACGAATCATTTCGCTATCGTTTGAAATGCTTTCTGATATTTTCGGAAGCAAAGGGCGAACTAATCTTTGTTCTTCCTCAATTGATTCGAATCACTACTAAATCAACGATTTGTTCAAATCATTTGTAAGAAGTTTTTAGGGTAACAGTCTCACCTTTATATACAATGTTCTTACGTTTCATCACACAGGTTATCCAATCTTAGGTTGATTAGAGCGCTGCACGGCCATTCACCATATTATTTGATCCAACATCGTATATCTTCCTTGAATACTATTTAATTTTATTGGTTTCTACTTCAACTCGCATTAGACAAGAGGTAGCCTAAGCCCCGCTCTTTTTAACAGTGTTATGGACCAGGTAATAAACAGCGTTAAAAACAAGAACATAAAATGGAAAACTGCAGAGCACAGTTTAGGGTATGCTATAGTTCTAATAGCCAAGCACTAGGACAATTTACAACGTCTGCTGTTCAGACTAAAACCAACTGCTGAACCATTTAACATGATAATTTCTACCCAGAAAACATAACATGGTCATCTCTCAAGCTCACGATGCAAGCTAGATGTCAATAGAAAATCGATCAGGCAGGTTATCCAATTTAAATATCTTGGCGCTAATATCTCAAATGATAATAATACCAAAAGCATAGTGAAAACTCAGGCAACTAAAGCTGTAGTAATATATGAATCTCCGTAACACCATATGGTGCAACAAATGTATAACGGGAAAAGTAAAGCCATGATATGTAAAACTCGTGTAAGGCTACTGTTAACATACGCAGCTGAAACAAGAACCAAAATAACAAAAACCAGACAAATTATTAGAGCTACGGAGATAAAAACTGTAAAAGCCGTTACCAGCTTGCGTGACATGGTATGTAATGAAAAGATTCATGAGACCTGTAAAGTACAGTATGTGGTTAGATAAACCAGATCGATAATAAGACACTGGAGAGATCACGCGGAAAGGCTGGAAGAGGATATATTAGAGAAGAAAGTTCAAACACAGAACCCTGACATGAGACGACTCCTAGGAAGACCACATAAACGTTCGTATGAGAGTGGGACGTCATCATCGCAAGATAATAATGCATAGGAAAAAGATGCAATGAAACAAACAGGACTAAGCCATAATGTAAAAAAGAAGAAGAAGAAGTTTTATGTTTTTTGTTTTTGTCATCATTAATTAAAAATTAGCCTGTTCTAAGTCTATGTCTCGGTGTACGTTTTTCTATAGGAAATACAAATACAATTAGAAAGGCGCATTAACTAACCACGTTACCACGAAATAAAAAATAATTATATGAATCAATATTAAGAATAGTACAAAATATTAGTAGTTCTGTGATGTATGTATTATGCTAATTGCGATTTTTTGTTGCAGGTGCCTTTAGTCCTAGTCACTCGGCCAAAACTCAACACAATGGAACAATAGTTTTGAGACCCAATAAGCATAAGAAAAAGAAGAACGTGATAAAGAATGCGTGTAGAATTTTATGATGAATCTATCTTGCCTACAAATCGCCTTGAAGTCATCATGCAGTTTAAACTTAATAGAGACCTTTAATAACTTCTATGTGAATATAGTGTTTTAGTTTGGTAACAATTTAACATTTACGGTTAATCTGATCTTATATTGTATATTGTACGTACAAGATAAATTTACTTGTTGCTTTAAATTTGATTGTTGTGCTGGTATTGGTTACAAAACGTCTTTATATTGTTATGAATTCCATAACAAATGAGGGCGTGTGAATTTTTTCACGTTTTCCACAGAAATGTTTACATTTATGAAACAGTTACGAGAAATTAAAAAAATATATTGCAATCTACAATCAAGTCCCTCTTTAAATAAGTACTTCTAAAGCAACATGTAACAATGTTTTCAGTAAAAATGAAATATGCGTATTTCGTTTTAAATTGGATGTAAAAAATGATTTTAATATATAGAGAAAATAGAGAAAATTAGGCCAATGGTGAAGTGCTAATATATTTACTTAATTAAAGTCATTTATTACTAAACTTACGTTATTTTTGAACAATGTACTGTGTGGATGCTATGTATATAATATTATACATTGCAAGATTATTGAGAAATACTCAGCCTTAAGTGTAAATTTGTAATAATTCATAATAGTAGGAGTAGCGGTAGTAATTTAACGTACATTAATTTGTGAATTCTGTTCAGAAACTCTAATCTCTTGAATAGTTTTGTTTTCAGGGAAACGACTTTTACATAATCGTATTGTAGTTCGTTTTCATAAATAACTTGATGTATAACATATTGATTTTCGATTAAAAAATTATGAAAAATAATTAGTTTTACTTTTTTGTTGGTCACTTCATACATACAGAGTGTCCTATAGATTGAGGAAAACGTCTCATAGCGTTGTTCAGCAATGCGTACTGAACACAAAACATCTAAAATATTTATTTTTCTCAGCCTAATTTCTTCACATGAGCTTCTTGAGGTTTGAGATTGCTGCGCATCTAAAGCTAAACTAATACATATTATTGAAGAAAATAGTTCTTCATCAATAATGTAGCGTTACGGACCCTTGTGTTGTGCTTTTCTTTTATTTGTCGTGATTCGTCGTGATCGTATTAGGTTCGGATCTAAAGTAGTTGAGCTAAATACGGAAATAAAACACCAGAGAGGTTTAATACATTTATTATCGTCAATATTTAACTGCAGACAGTGCAATTTAACGACCTCCGGTATTCACCTGTTCAGGCTAGGAAACTGCAGGAAACCTTAGCCGAGGTAGGGCGCCGTGATCTCAAGTACGTAGATATTTAGATGGGACGTATGGAACCCAATTTCTTTTAACCAACAACGAAAAAGCGCGGAATAATTAAAGGACTAGAATACCTGTAGCTGCAGCCGAGTTTCCTCCAGCGCAATATACAGGGTGGTGAAGGGATACCTGCAGCTGCTGCCGAGTTTCCTCCAGCGCAATATACAGGGTGGTGAAGGGATACTTGCAGCTGCTGCCGAGTTTCCTCCAGCGCAATATACAGGGTGGTGAAGGAATACCTGCAGCTGCTGCCGATTTTCCTCCAGCGCAATATACAGGGTGGGGAAGGGCTACCTGCAGCTGCTGCCGAGTTTCCTCCAGCGCAATATACAGGGTGGTGAAGGGATACCTGCAGCTGCTGCCGAGTTTCCTCCAGCGCAATATACAGGGTGGTGAAGGGATACCTGCAGCTGCTGCCGAGTTTCCTCCAGCGCAATATACAGGGTGATGAAGGATTGGGTTCTTGTTCTGGTAGTGCTACCTGACGGTTAAATCAAGAATGATCTCTTCATGACAACTTACTTCTGCTTTTATAGGCCAAAAACGGATGTTGGATCGTGAGAACCTACTGCACGTGCACCAATTTGAAAAACAATTTCACGCTCCATTTATTGTGAGCCCAAGAATATTTAGTTAAAATCAATTCAACAGCCGAAATAACTCTTTTTACCTAATCCTCAGATCCTAATAAATTTGGTATATAATTAACACGCCCATGCGTGGAATTTCACCCATAAGGGTTTAGTTCGGCAAAAAAAGTAATAATTAGGCAGATTATGGCTACCCTAAACTAACAATTTATCACAAGAACAGACCGCGCTTAAAACAGCTGTTGTGAAAAATCCTACGTACTCGAGATTACTAATTCGAAGTCATATTGTTACCTGCAATAAAATAGCTGGAATAAAGACGCTGCAAACAAATATTTTAAAAATGGAATTATAACATTCAACTATCGAATGTGTAGTTGTTTTATAATTCCATTCATTGTACATGAAAGTGGATATTTATTTTGTGACTGTTGCCCTCATAAATTAAGTGTACCCGTAAAGGACAGCCCCTTTACAAAAATAAATATGTGTGACGGAACGGCCGTTCCTAAGATCATTGAAGCGTGATTTCCAAACTCCAACTAATATTCATTAGCATTTAGTTACATTTAACATGAAATCTTTATGCGAGTATAGATTAAAAATGAAAATTATGAGCATAATGTCCCAAAGTCCGACTATCGGTAATAATATACATATAATGGCAAATCCGGTCCGCTACATTACTACCAGTATTATACCTGAGACATATTTGACGTCGTCGATGCTGTTCTTATACTTTTTATTTGTTAGAAGTCCTTCACCCGATGATGCGTTGTCTTGTCTATTTTTACCGCTATATATTAATACATAGTTCTGACACTGTACTGTTCCTTTACCTTTTCTCTTAGTTTCAGGGCGCATATGTCAATTCTGTGTTTTTCCATTTCTAGCACTACTTCTTGGTCTTTGTTCCTACATGTTCTTATATTCCAACTTGCTAATCTAGTTATGTCCTTCTTCCTTCCTTTCCTGTTTCTGGCAGATTTCGTCATCTTTAGGTTCAGCCCTGGTTCCGAGACTTGGCTCACGGTTCTTTGAGCAATGTATCATCTTTGTATCGTTTTACCCCAGGTAGGTTGCTAGCCTTGCTCAGCAACCCTCCTTCTTTCCCATCCCGGACTTGGGACCGGGCAACGCCGGAGTTCTATCGAAAGACGTGAATTAAAAATAAATTTTTCTATAAAATTAAGTTTTTTAAAAAAGCTGAAAAATATATTTGATTGCACCTATACAACAGTCTGTGTATCTGTAGAATCTGTCTAACTATATTTTTTAATATGTCAATTAACCGGTATATAAAATTTATTCGTCTTTGGTCACTCATCCTGTATAGTTAAACCGTTAAATGATATGATCTAATTCGGGGATTGCGGACCATGTATCTACTAAACATAAACAAATATTAGGAAATAAAGAGTGCTAGAATATGTGAAGATCATTCTTTGCAAAACTGTTAACTTTTTAAGAGTGCTGTTGCAACAGCCAGCTCAGGAAAATTAGATTAAGGTTATATTTAAATTGCATTTCTACGTTTTAAAAGCTTAAATAATTTCGTTTTTTTTGGTATTACACTGCTCAACAAAATTATCGCATCACCTTATCAAAATGTAATTTTCTTTATGAAATGGATTTAATTATTTTGGATATGAGATTAATGTCTAAACTTGAATTTTTATTGTCTGAAATATAAAAAAAATAGGAGGCTTTGATGGTTTGCAGATAAACATATGATAAATTAGTAACAAAGCCCATTCTTGTGGTAGTCATAGGTGACAGTAATCGACGTCTTTGAGGTGATTTGAGTGTAAGCTTTATTTGATGTGTGTTAGTAATGGATCCTCGTGGTCAACAGAGACATTTAAGCAATAAAGAAGTGGTTCGAATTGTAACTCTCCTACAAGAAGGTCGTAGTCCGAGATATGTGGCTGGGGTGTGTGGAATTCATCAATCTTCCGTATCTAGAGCAGCCAGAAGATACAGAGAAACAGGAGAATATGTACGCCGACGAGGACAAGGCCGAAAGAGACGATAGATTTATTCGAATGTGTGCTCTTCGTCAACGTTTTGTGACGGCAAGACATATTCAAAATCAGCTTTCTGAAGTACGAAGAGTAAGAATAAGTGATCAAACCGTTAGAAGACGATTGAGGAATGTGGGATTGAGACCTAGGAAGCCTGCTACTGGACCTCGGTTAATCAGAACACACCGTGTGGCCTGGTTAAGGTTTGCTCGTGAACACATTAATTGGTCTATTAACGACTCGAGCAACATACTTTTCACAGACGAATCAAGATTTTGCCTAACATCGTCTGATGGACGTATTAATGTGTGGCGTCGTGAGGGAGAACGGTACGCTCCAGGAAACATTCTGCCAACTACGAGTTTTGGAAATGGTTCAATAATGGTATGGGGCGGAATTTTTTTGAATACTCGTACGGAGTTAGTGGTGGTGGATAGGGGTACAATGACAGCAAACAGATATGTGGCTGACATTTTAGAACAACATGTAATGCCCTTTGCCCCATTTGTTGGGATAACTTTGTACTAATGCAAGATAATGCCAGGCCTCACGTGGCTCGGGTCTCGCTTCAGTATCTTCGTGATACCGGAATTCAAGTCATGAACTGGCCAGCTTGTAGTCCCGATCTACATCTAACATCATCGAGCATGTATGGGACATGATTGGAAGGCGAATCAGACAGAGAGAAGTCGCTCCTGCTTCACTTGCAGATCTTGATAGGGCGTTGACTAAAGAATGGGAAAATTTCCCGCAGGAGTCAGTGAGAAACTTATTTCATAGTTTAACGAGAAGAATGCAAGCTGTTATTAATAGCAGAGGTGCAAACACGCGGTATTAGCAGTTTATAGTTTCTTTTTAAAGTAAAAAAAATCGAGTTAGTATAATGTTTTCTTCTTTTTCTAAACTTGAAGCTGTTTGTTCTTTATTTTTAATAAAATTAGTACTTTTAATCTATTTTATGTTTGAAATGAAGAATCTACCATTAGAACACAGAAGAAATAGTTGCAATCTATAAATATTGAGTGATGCGATAATTTTGTTGAGCAGTGTATATTCAGCAAACTGTGTTGTCACCACCTCACCAAACTTGAGTTTTTCAGTAAAATGAAACAAATAAATACTCAACATTTAGAAATAAGTCGTGGTCAAGCCGCTAGTGAGAGTGGATGTGTGTGAATATCGCATTGCTGAGATACGAACTATCACATTCTTAACCCGCGCAGTGACCTTAACGATAACAATAGAAATATTTTTCCGAAAATTGGCCAGCGGCGCTAAGCGCACGCTGTGCGTTCAACAAACAACATGGCTAATTTCAATTATGGGTATGTACCTAATGTAATACCTGCCCAATCACAAAATTACGAATTAACACAACAGCTACCTTCGGTTAGCCAGTTTATATCACCTACTCCGGGGTTCCAAACACCTATGCAATATCAGTCTTTTACACCTTTCTTACCAGCATTCAGTCAAAATACAACAACTGAATACTCGCAATCAGTAACTGATAATAATAATATTCATCCTGATGAGAGTAATAGTGATGAAGAACCTGAAAATAAACACGCCTGGCAACAAATAAAGAAAAGAAAGAGAGGTATTCGTTCACCCAAAACCGTGCCCCAAGTACTAGCAACACCAATTATCAACGTGGAAAATCCGTACTCCGTTCTAGCAAATAGTAATGCAAATAACGATACAAATACCGATACAAATATCGACACAAATATCAGCACAAATATTACAGAACCGAATAATCCTACTCAACCCAAAATACAAAAGCCACCCCCGATTTATATCTACGGAGTAGTAAATTATAACGAAATGGTTAATAATTTTGCATCAGTCATTGAGAAAGAGCAATATTATTCCAAAACAGTAGCAAACAACACTGTCAAAGTAAATACAAACACTCCAGAAACCTATAAAAAACTGATTAATCACTTGAAAGAAGAAAAAATTGTTCACCACACATACCAGCTAAAACAAGAACGTGCATACAGAGTAGTAATTCGAAATTTACACCCTTCCATATCCACAGATGAAATAAAAGTAGAATTGGAAAAGCAAAAGTATAAAGTACGTAACATTGTAAATGTAAAACATAGGATTACTAAAGACTCGCTGCCCCTCTTTTTTGTCGATCTGGAACCAAGTGATAACAATAAGAATGTGTTTGACTTACAATACCTTTGCCATATGAAAATTAAAATTGAACCTCCAAGGAAAAATAGGGACATAATTCAATGTACTAGATGCCAAGAGTACGGTCATTCCAAGACTTACTGCTTTAAACCCTACTACTGCGTTAGATGTGGAGAACAGCATAATACCAAAGAATGCAAGAAGTCTAGAGAGACGCCAGCAAAGTGCGCCTTATGCAATGGAAATCATCCAGCGAATTACAAGGGCTGCATGGTCTATAAAAACTTGCAAAAAGCTAGAAATGATGTACAAATTAAAAAAACGGCCAACAACCGTAACTACATAAACACCCAAACAATAGCAGCTCCTCCAACTGCAGCTAATCCAATAAACTATTCGCAAAATAATAACGTTAACTACGCCCAAACAGCACGCGTAAGAACAGAAAATACTGATATTACCCTCTCGCAGTTTCTAAGTAAATTTGAGTCTATGTTTACACAATTAATGAACCAAAACAGTATGATAATTAATTTACTGTCTTCCGTGCTCGGTAACAGACCTCACAATGGCTAAGTCGCTAAAAATAGCACTTTGGAACGCAAATGGACTGGCCCAACATCGCCAGGAAGTCGAGTTATTCATGAAATTCCATCAAATTGATGTGTTCTTAATATCTGAAACCCATTTTACTGACAGGAGCTTTTTTAAAATTCACGGTTACAAGACTTATCATACACAACATCCAGATGGAACAGCCCACGGAGGCACAGCTATAATAATAAATAACAAAATTGCACATTTTGAAATAGAAAAGTATGAAATGGATTATCTCCAATCAACTGCTGTTGAAATCAAAGACTTTAATGGTACATTTGTAGTAGCAGCGTCCTACTGTCCGCCCAGACATTCAGTTAATAAAGATCAATTCCAGAACTATTTTCAAATGCTAGGGAACAGATTCATAGTTGGCGGGGATTTTAATGCTAAACACCTCCAGTGGGGATCTAGACTTATTACAACTAAGGGACGCGAACTCCAAAAAGCTATGATCGTCAATAATTGCAGTCATTTAAGCACTGGAGAGCCTACTTACTGGCCCACCGATGTAAATAAAATACCCGACTTATTGGATTTCTTCATCACAAAAGGACTTTCAACCCATTATACTGATGTGCAGTCCTCTCTAGATCTGTCATCGGATCATTCCCCTATTATAGCAACTGTAAGCACCTCTATCATTATGACTGAAAAAAAGCCTTACCTGTACAATGGAAAAACCGACTGGGAACTGTTTAGACAAAATCTTCAATCTTGTGATCAACTTAAAATGCCTTTAAAGTCGGAAACAGATGTCGAACACGCAACAGAACAACTAACAAGGATAATACAGGAAGCGGCGCTGCAGGCAACTCCGGCACCAAAAGAAGGTAACGATGCTGTTGTAAACTATCCACAACAAGTTAGAACTAAAATTGCTGAAAAAAGAAATGCTAGAAAAGCATGGCATCAAAGCAGACTTCCTAGTGACAAAACAAGGCTTAATAGGTTAACTAAACAACTGAAAAACTTATTACACAAGATTAAAAATGAAACATTCCAGGACTACATCAGTAATCTGACACCGTACTCGAATGGGGACTATTCGTTGTGGAAAGCGACAAGAAAAATGAAACGACCTTGCCAATCTATCCCACCGATTAGAAAAGGTGATGGTACATGGGCTAGAGACAACTCTAGCAAAGCTAAAGTTTTTGCTGAGCATTTGTACACTGTTTTCCAGCCGCACTCCCCTTCAGGAAATGCCGATGAAAATGAAATCATTCATTATTTGGACACTCCGCTGCAATTGTCTCTACCCGTTAAATTCATTACTCCCGGAGAAGTTCGAGAAAAAATAATGTTGTTAAACGATAGAAAATCATCCGGATACGATCTAATAACTGCAAGAGTTTTAAAAGAACTCCCCAGAAAAACAGTCGTGGCAATCACTGAAATATTCAATGCAGTATTAAGACTGCAATATTTTCCTATACAATGGAAATTTGGGCAAATAATTTTAATCCAAAAACCAGGAAAACCGCCAACTGAAACAACGTCTTACAGGCCAATTACGCTGCTGCCTTGTTTATCCAAACTGCTGGAAAAGCTACTTCTTAAGCGAATCAAACCCATACTTGAGGAGTCAGTCATAATCCCGCAACATCAATTTGGGTTTAGAGAGGGCCACTCGACCTTAGAGTTCACAGGGTAGTGGATACAATCGAAAAGGATTTAGAAGAAAAGCGTGTGTGTTCTGCAGTATTTCTAGATGTAAGTCAAGCCTTTGATCGTGTCTGGCACAGCGGATTATTGTATAAAATCAAAAAATTGTTGCCTCATCAATACTACCTGTTGTTTAAATCGTACCTCAGTGACAGATTCTTCCAAGTCAAACATGAAGATGGACTCTCCAATTATCACCTTATACAAGCAGGAGTTCCCCAAGGCAGCGTACTTGGACCGACATTGTATCAGATATATACAGCCGACATACCATGTGACGAAAATGTAGTTATGGCCACCTTTGCTGATGATACAGCACTGCTTTCGTCCCACCAAAATCCGACAGAAGCTTCAACCCAACTACAAACTTCACTGAATTCTTTGGAAATCTGGCTTAGTAAATGGCGAATTAAGGTAAACGAAAGTAAATCGGTTCACATAACATTCACAACAAGACGAACCACCAGCCCAGGGGTCACTCTAAATAGCAAAATGATACCAACTAGCGATACTGTTAGATATCTGGGGATGCACCTCGATAAACGCCTTACTTGGAGGGATCATATCAATAAAAAAAGGAAGGAACTTGACATTAAAATTAAAAAACTGTATTGGCTATTGGGATACAAATCTAACCTTTCACTTAACAGTAAATTGTTGCTTTATAAAACTGCCCTTATACTGATATGGACATACGGAATAATGTTATGGGGCTGTGCAAAACAATCAAACATTAATATTATTCAACGCTTTCAAAACAAAGCCTTAAGAACTATAACCAATGCTCCGTGGTACGTGAGTAATATGACGATACACAATGACCTTCAGATAAGGTGGGTTCAAGATGAAATCAAAAGATACACCGAGGGGTATGTGGCCCGACTGAATAAGCACTCCAACACACTGGCAATAAATTTACTTAATAATGAAAATGAAACCAGAAGATTAAATAGAAATAAAGTGTTAGATCAAGTTTAGTGTAACATACTTCTGTGCGTCTTTATAGTACTATTATAAAATACTGTGTGGCTAACTATTAAAATTTTATGTATGTATTGTCATGTTAAGTGTACATATTAAAGGAGGACCATCGGTGGTAACTCCAATCATGTATTTTGTCATACATCAGTTTTGCTTGATAGCCTTTAAACAGGCTAGTTGTAAAAATTTATTTACAATAAAAAAAAAATTGGTTAAATACAAAAATCGACAGGGTGATGTTTTTGTAAGGTCTGTGAACATTGTACTTCCTTCGTACAACACAAATACATCAGCGGCAAGGTGGTGTAATGGTCAGCATAGTTGCCTTCCAAGCAAGATCCGGGTTCGATTCCCGGCCAGACCTTTTCTAATTATTTTTTTGTTATAATTATTAATTATGATTTTTTCAACGTAGCATAAAATATTTAATTTTATTTCTTCGGTTAAAATGTGGTTACTTTTAGTTCTTATTTTCCCCAACAGTTCAGCAATTTATAAATAAAACTGTTAAAACATTTTATGATAATATTAATCAGTGTAGTGGCGCAGTGCATTTCGATTTAGGTAAAAGATCATTGCACACCAGATTAAAAAGGAAGTTACCAATTGACCTTATAAACAGTGATAGTGAATAATCCCACCAACCAGCAATTAGCCATATTCACTAAATTAGTGCCAAATATAGTATACTTTATATCAACATAGTGATAACTTTATCGTTCAATGTAGTAGTAATCCAGTTCATTACAGTGATAGAGGACCATAAACCTCCATAGTTATTAGAAGTTAAACCCTATTATTAGCACTGCCATGAATAGCACATAGTGCTGAACTGGCACAAATTGTATTAAAAAAAAAAGTTCTTATTTTATTGGAATTTTATTACTCATCCGTCTGATTTAAATTTTCTAATTGTTTGTATGGTTTGAATACAAGGAACACATCTTTCTAGATATTTTAGTAAAAATAAGTCTCTCACAGTTCTTAAGCTGTTACCATTCTGATACCACATTAGAATTTCCACTTTTTCGTCTTTACTGTACATGGTTGTATGTATAAAAAACGCAAGAAGATACTAATAAAGATTAATTTTATTTTTTAACCTTGAATTAATTTGATTGCTGTGGTCACAGCATGCTTCAGTTGTCTGTATAGTTGGTTGCCTACATAATAGGCGTAGTTGACGCATTCTTTTGAAAAGTATACATAGGCAATGTATACTAAAAAGAAAAATTCCCTGTATACATTCCACGTGCGTAGAATGGCTATATTCTGCATGGTAAATTTATGCAGTGATAAACACATTCTTGTTTTAAATATCTAGTGCTTTTCTGTGCTGTTTTGTATTGTTCTATGCCACACGGCACAGTTGGTTTGGCTTTAGGTAAATACTAACCTGTAGTTTTTTTTTGAGCATAAGCTGAAAAGTAAAAGAGAACAAGAAATTTCATTTAAACTAAACTACAGTTGTTTGTCTTCACATACCGAGAATTTCTACCAACTAAATAGTGGTAACTTACCTTATTATTATGATAAAGGATCGGGTATGGCTCAGTGGTAAGAGAGCCAAACTTTGGATGTAATAGTCCAAATGCTTCCTGGTTCGAATCACTCCAGGGTCGGAAATTTTTCTAATTCCCTGGGTGCCGGTCTCCATTTGTCATTGGGGATCAAATTATTGGTACTCCTCGTGTTACAGTCGCACTAGAGGAGTAACAAGACTCTACATGCACACACCTTACACCAGGCAGGTTAAGTATGGTTACGTACCAACACGGTAACCCGCAGAGTTGGGCCCTGTTGTGCATTGCACAAACTTAGCTTAGCCTTGCCTCACACCAAAGCGATGGGCCTATAAGGCGTGTGAAAACTGCTTAATAATAAAAAAAATTACTATGACAATTTTAATCACGAAAAGTTAAGTTTGTGCCCTGTTATCTGTCAAGCAAAAGGTTAAGTGCGCAACTACAATATTTATGTAAATGATTTTCACTAAAAACATAACTAAGAAGAAAGCGAAGATTCTTACAACCACTAACTATAAATTAATTGAATGTACCTGTACGAATTTTAAAATTTTGCGTAATAATTGAAATTCATGCTCATAACCTTTTGCTCGGGTCACCCATCCAAGTACTGACCGGAGACCACGTTTCCTTAACTCTCCTGATCGTACGTGAACGGGCGACGAATGTGCGCAACCTGGAACCTATCATAGTAATAAGGTATCTAAATTACCCCTGTTTAGTTGTCAAATTATTTTTTGTTATACAATACTGTTCGATAGCATTTTATATAATTCATTTTGCAGCAATAGTTGCACTTATTTTACAATAGACAATGTGATGTACGGGTTCAGGCCAGTATACTCAACGCTGCGTAGTCCATACAGAGATGGATAACGTAGCAAGGGTTACATGTAATTTGGTAGCATTGCAGTTTAAGATATGTTGCAGATAGGAATTTGTGAATCTTTAGTTGAAGTGTTCAAACTTCTACAAATAATAATTATTACATCTGTGATAACGCCTGAACCTGAAAGGTGTTTCTCAGTTCTCAAATTAATTAAACCTTTTTTAAGAAATTCAGTGGCACAAAATCGACTTACTACTTTTATTTATGTTAAGTATAGAGCAAAACATGATTATATATATGACAAATTTGAATCATAAGGTTATGGATAAGTTTGTAAATGAAAAAGATCGAAGAATTGAAGTTAAATATAAATTAGTGGCGGCTCGCCAAGTGAAGTAGGTAAAGTGCCTCTTCACCTAAAGTTTTCATTCAACTGCGAATATTTATTTAAATTACATAATACAAATTATTTATCAGTATTACACCTATTAGGAGTCGTTTATTTATGGCATACATACTCGTAGATACAAAAAGCTTAGTGAAAACATAACATTTTTTCTGGTCCCTTTGTATTTAAAATTTAAATGCAGTCAGTGGAGAGTGATCAGTGACTGTAAAAAATCATACCCACAACACTCGTGCAGTTGTAGTGAAGAGTCAAGAGTCAAATGTATTTAACTCTGCACATATACCTCCGTTGCCATGGTAACGCCTAGGTCAGTATCTACAATTGGTTCACGGTGAATCGCGCAAGTGAAGAGTTCAGTCGCAAATAGCCGCTGAACTGCATGTTCGGGTTTGACTGTTGGTTTTTAAACAATTTCAACAATTTTTAATTCACATTTTTAGCTGCAGTATTTAATGATATTTTCTCCCTCACTGACATATTATTTGATGTTCTCCAAAAGAATTCATTGGATATTAATTTTTGTGTTACAAAAATAAATAAAACTATTGAACTATTAAAGAGGAAAAGGAATGACAATTTCATTGATACACTCTTCGAAAAGACTAAGGAAACAGAAATAACACAAATCGATATTTCTAAGCACCCTAAACGGGAATACGCTAGCCTTACAAATAATGGCATTAGAAAAAAATATAGAATTTTGTTTTATGAAGTACTGGATCACATTGTAATCGAAATGGAAGTAAGGTTTCAAGATTGCGATAAGTTACAATTCATGTCTTTAGCTGATCGTACGAAATTCGAACAGTATGATTCGTGTTTTCCTTCTAAAGCATTTGAAAGTTTAGTTCAATTTTATGGCAAAATATTTACAATATGTCAGCATCTTAAAAACAAATTAAATATTCTTTATGCCAATGAAAGTTACTGCATCTACAGACCCAAGAATTACTAGAAAATGTCAAGGAGAACAAAGAAATTTTTACCGAAGTGTACAAATTGTTTTGCCTCATATTAACTATTCCGTCGACAAGTGCATCAGTGGAAAGAAGTTTTTCTTGCCTTAAACGAATGAAAACGTACTTAACCCATTAAGGACCCTGGGGTCGTTAACGACCCACTTCAGATTTTTATTGTCAAACCTAACTTCTTTTGCATAAACAAAAGATCAAAACTTATTTCCATATTAGCATTGTTTACCTTTTGCATGCCGGGCGCTTGTTTCAGGGTTTTTGTGATTTTCTGGCTTCAGAGAAATTTTTGAAAATAGTAGTTTTTTCTTGTGCGTGCAATGACTTCATATCGGAACTGGTAAGTACCTTTTTTAGTATTTCATTGCTTATTTTGGTAAATTAGTACAATTATAAAAGATGTCTCACAAGTAAGGTTATAAGCATGTACACTATGGTTATAAGAAATCAAACTTCGATTGCGTGGTTGCCAAACTGCATGCTCTTTTTTTTTTAGTGGGTCGTTAACGACCCCTTGGGCCTCAGAAGTTCTTGAATATTTTTATTGGTTATTTTTTTAGGAAGCGCCCACTCACAGTTGCTGAGCTTTTAGAGCAGATAGAGAATTTAGAGGCA
>JABXWE010037371.1:0-10307 GCA_014611495.1 Limonius californicus
AATTAACCAACAAATTTTGTAGCTGTCATCAACGTAAAAATGTATCAAGGAATGTCACTATCGTCAATTGTTTTTTATCTCCTAGTAGGAGCTAATGAAAAATTATCTCCTACTAGGAGAGAAATTCATCTTCTTAACCCGAAAACGACAAAAATAATGGCATCTTCTACTACTAGTAGTGGAAAAAATATTTTAAGATTGATATTTGCAAAAAGATAAGAATAATATAACAAACATCGGTACCTAAGCTGTAACTCCTCTAAAACAATAATTTTAAACGACTTCTAGTATAACAGGTATCGGCAGATAAATCGATATGTACTTAGAAAAGGAATGTTAAAGGCTTTTAGGGGGCTGACCTGCTCTGGGCGATTTTTAACGGTTAATATTTTTACAAAAGAAAATATTATCGTCTTTAATTAATGTAAACCAAATGTGAAGTTATGTGACGTTCGTCTGATTTTCGCTGGAATTCGTAGGGTCGTTTAATTCATTTTTTAATTTTAAATCATAACTAGAGCATGTTACGCCATCTCACGTTATCGCGAAATGTTATTACTGGAATGTGTATGTGTACTGCATTGTTGGGAGCATTTTCTTAAAATCATGCCCTTCAGTAGACATATCTCGGTTTCATTTAAAAACTGTACGACTGGGTTATTAGTAACCGATTAAAACAAAAGAGTCGATCCTAGATCTTCAAGGCGTCCAAACGCTTTTGGAAAAACTGCAAGATAGGGTTCCGGGTTGATAATTGTTGCTGTAATTAATGTTGTACCGTTTCCCAATAAATTTAGAATCAAAAATAGTCAGATTAAACGTATACATAAATCAATAATTTAGAAGAGAATACCGTGTGGTGTCCCTTTTCGATTTAACAGATAAAAATCATTATCGTTATTCCATTGCTATTCTCGTTTTAGCAAAAACTCTGTGTCTGCGTTCTTTGTTTCTGGGTAATTTAAAACAATTTGTTCCTCGTTTGTACGCATGAATCCCTATTGCACAATTTATCGTAATATGGTACAATCTTATTCTCTTTGTTCCTCGTTGTATTAGTCAATGACGTCATCTGACTGCCGTCGTCATCTCTTCTTATCTTCGTCGATCCAGGGACGTCCATCAAATAAAGGAACAGAACAATACCCTACTTGTGCTTTTTTTAACTTTATTGCCGAACCAAGATAAAAAGTATCCGTATATACCGTTGTTAATGTACACTATTTTATGTGTATTTTCCTTTATGTATATATCTTCCAAGAAGTGTTCAGCTAAAGAGGAACTACAAGGAGGTAGGTTCGATTTCCAGTAAGCTGTTAATCCTCGACACTTTCACGAAAATCTTCGTTTAGCTATGACTTGAAAGGGTGGCGCCCATATATATATATACATATATATTATTTTGACTTATCCTGTATATTATAACAATTAAGGCTCTCCCTGTAAGCCTCTTCCGCAAACCCCCCTCCTGCCTATGTTAGTAAAGAGCCTTTTCCATTGGTTTGTTGCGGGCTGACGTATGCGAGCGTTTGGACCGTAACAATTATTTTAAAAGATTTTCGCTCAAATTTTTTACATGTATTGTATAATTTAGTTAATTGTCAATTGTTCAATAGTTATAAAGAAGCTACACACCCTACTTTTTGTTATTTATCTTTAAAACTCCCCATCAAATCAAATCATTCAAAATATTATCAACCAAATGAGTCAAGATCCACATATAACATATTAATTTTTTTGTGCTTCACCATATAACACGTAATTAAAAAGTTTTCCAATTAAGGAGGGCTATAACAAGTTTTTGCATGTTTGAGATTGAACTATAAAGAAATACAAATTTAAACAACTGTCAAGTTAAATGAATTTACTCACCTATCAAAATTTGTTTAATCGAGTTGTTGTAATTGGTTTGTTGTTTGTTTATTTTTTAAAATGCGTTTTATTGCTGAGTGTCTAGAATAAGATTTATAATTGACTCTTAAGTAATATCCGACAGATTGAATATGGCAGTTTCATAGAAATAATTATTATATACTAATGGAATAAAAATGAGAACACAACCACCGACACGTTAACAAGAATTGTCTGACAATTTGATATGTATTGAGACTGCATCTATAACACTCCAATTCTGCATAAGGCACAACTTGGCGGTTAACCCAACTAAAACCGAACTAATACTCTTTACGAGGAGGAAGGTTAAGTACCTAGCAGTAATCCTGGATGCTAAACTCATCTGGAGGGAGCACTCAGAAAGACAAATACAAAGAGCAACTGCCTCCTCCTGGATGATCAGACGCACCTTTGGGAAAATTTCGGGCCTAAAACCGAATGTCATCATGTGGATGTACATGGCGGTAATAAGGGCCCCACTCACCTATGCGGCCTTGGTCTGGTGGCCCTCTACCACCACAGTAAGCACAAGCAAACGTGTTGGTCAACTCCAACGACTAGCATGTCTAGGAGTGACAGGAGCAAAGCGAACAGCCCCCACCTCGGCTCTGCAGGCACTTCTCGGACTTGCGCCCCTTCACATAGTGATTGAGGCTGAGCCTGCGAAGGCAGCTTACAGGCTCAAGTCTGCTGGGCAGTGGTCAAATGCTGCGGTATGACTGGGACACATGAGGGTCCTACCGAAGTTGGCAGAGACCCATGTCATCTTCAATATGAAAAGTAACCGTATGCTCACCAGATACTCCTTCAACACACCTTACAAAATCGTCCTTCCCGCTAGGGAAGATTAGAGCACCCAAAACTGCAACCTTCTGACTCCCAAGGGCCCTGTATGGATCATAGGTGGTTCTAGGGCCCAAGATGGTACAGGCGCAGGTATCTATGGCGAATCACCAAGAGTAAAACTTTCGTTCTCTCCCGGCAAGTACGCCACCGTTTTCCAGGCCGAAGTATACGCTATACTTGCCTGCACCCATGAAAATCTAGAAAGAGGTTTCACAAATAAACAGATCTACATTTGCTCGGATAGCCAATCAGCTCTCCATGCCCTAAAGTTGTACAGAGTAACTTCGGAGCTAGTGTTTGAATGTTGCTTGACTCTGATGCGACTCTGTGAACATAACTGTAGGTAGGTAGGTACCAGGCCACAGCAACGTCGATGGTAACGAAGAGGCGGACTCACTGGCCAGACAGGCCACCCGTTTGGACCAGAACCAGTTCTCGAAATACCACAATGCAATGCAAAACTAGAAATGAAGAAGCTCATGAATGGTCGTCGCAATAAGGACCTAGGCAAGCTAAACTCGATTGGAGAGGAACCCCTACCAAAGTTCCACGAGCTTCTAAAGTTTAACAAGAATCAAATCAGGACCCTAACTGGACTCCTAACGGGCCACTGTCACCTGAACAAACACCTACATAGGATCGGCATTATAGACGATCCCACTTGCAGATTATGCCATGAAGAGGTCGAATCCTCTTTTCACATAATGTGCCAATGCATCAGACTTATGAGGCTGTGGCACAAACATCTTGGGGCTGGAATACTGGAACCAAAAGACTTGCTCATCCCCTTAAACCAACTGCTAGCCTGTGGGGTGGGCACTGGCCTTGTTGGGGCCGAGTCCCAACAGGGAGGACTACACAATGGCCTTATTGCCTGAGTGCTGTGGGTAATATACCTGTACCGCTTCAATACATACATACGAGGTCGGACAAATATATAACGGGATCTAAGCATGTGAGGTAGCCATAAGTGAAAATACCTCTAGCGTCCTTCGAAGTAATCTCCCTCGACTTCTACGCACCGTTGACATCGACGATACAAGTCGCGGAAAGCCTGCTTAAACTTGTCGCGAGGAAGTGCGTTTAGTTCGGCGGTAACATTCCGTTGAATGTCTTCCACGTCGTCAAAGCGCCTTCTCTTGAGGGTCAATTTCAGCTGAGGAAACAGCATGAAGTCCGCTGGAGACAGATCCGGCGAATAGGGAGGATGTTCTAAGACTGGGGTATTTCTTGTCGCCAAAAACGTATTCACAATCAAGGCAGAATGCACAGGGGCAGTGTCGTGTAAAAGGTGCCACTTGCTGGAGGCTGCCAAATGCGGTCGCACACGTCGAATGCGTTTTAGTTATCGCATCATGACACTCTTGTAGTACAGGCTAGTGACGGTGACACCCGATGGCACAAATTCTTTGTGAATGATGCTTTGACTGTCTAAGAAAGTGATCAGCATGGTCTTCACTTTCAATTTTTGGAGACGGAATTTCTTTGGCCTGGGAGACGTCTTCGATCGCCATTCCATGCTTCGTCTCTTGCTTTCTGGATCGTAATGGAAGCACCACGACTCGTCACCAGTAACAATTGAATCCAGAAAATTTGGGTCACTTTTGGCTGTTGCAATGAAGTCGCGGGAGGTGTTCGTCCACTCGCTTTTTGCTCAACGGTCAAATTGTGCGGGACAAATTTGGCACAGACCTTCCTTTTCTTCAAATCCTTCTCCAAAATGGTTCTAATGGTTTCACGGCTAATACTCAGCTCCTGCTCCATCATTCTCAGTGTCAGTCGTCGGTCAGCCGCCACAAGTTGTTGGACTTTTTCGATCGTTACGGGGTTTCTCGTTGTGATCGGACGACCCGGCTTCTGATCATCGTAAAGGTCCTGCCGACCTTCACGAAATCTGGCAAACCACTTGAAAACCCGCGTACGGGACATGGCCTCATCGCCGTACACAGTTTTCAACATCTCGAATGTCTCCGTGGTCGTTTTCCCCAATTTGAAACAAAACTTAATGTTCGCTCTCTGCTCCATGTTTGACTTTTGTCACATGTGACAGCTGCACTAACTTGTTCATTCGCATGCACAGCCTACCACGCAAGTTCAGACGAACGTTCCAGCTACAATTTGGATATGATTTGGAAACAGTCAGTTTCTTATAGCATCCGCAGTAGTGCCAATCCCGTTTTATATTTGTCCGACCTCGTACATACCATACAACAGGCAATCAAAAAGTTTTCCAATTAAGTAGGGCTATGCAAAGTTTTTACATGTTTGAGATTGAACTATAAAGAAATATAAATTTAAACAACTGTCAAGTTAAATTAATTTACTCACCTATCAAAATCTGTTTAATCTGGTTGTTGTAATTTGTTTGCTGCTTGTTTATTTTTTAAAATGCGTTTTATTGCGACGGGACGCTCTTTGAGGTTAAGTTCACTTTGCTTGTGATTACATTCGAAGAAATAAGCACGTACCGTGGTACGGCCGGTTTGTAACATGACAGTTACGACATGCCTTGTAGCACTCACAGCCAAACCTAATTTGAAAATTTCACTGAGTCGCAGAGTATTTAGAATAAAAATTATAATTGGCTCTTAAGTAATACCCGATGGATTGAATATGGTAGTTTCACAGAAATTATTATTATATACTAATGGAATAAAAATGAGAACACAACCGCTGACATGTTAACAAGAATCGCCTGACAATTTGATGAGTTCTGACACTGCTTCTATAATACTCCAATTCTGCAGAAATACGCATCTGTCCAGTTGGTTCTAGAAAAATGGGAGAGATGTCTTACGATTAAAGATGATAAAATACCACACTTTTAAAAGCGTCTTCTCTTTCCAATTCTACTTCTCAGTATAAAAGTTGCTTGGCTAAAATTTGAAAAAAGTCTGTCCACCTAAATTGATCGTTACAATTTAATATTAAAATGAAAATGCAGTAACCCGCAAGTACAACGTAACAAGAATCGACACGTAAATCGATACCTATTAACTTTCACTTGTTAACCTCTGTTGGTGCAGGAATATGTTTTGAGGGTGGGTAGATTATGTAGGACGTTTCTTTTGATCTAGTAAATAATAAAATACCCGGATTTCTCAGGTGATTTTAATTTTTCAATACTGGTATTTTATTTTGATTCTAATTAGTCCTCCTGTGATATGGTAGTTTTACTAATGAGATTATCAAGCATTGACGCCGCCGCACTAACACAACTGTTTTCTCAAATATAACCGGTTTTAGGGGATAATTAAAAATACGTGGTCCCCAAAACTTGGGGTTAGCCAGATGTGTGTGTCGTCCTTTTGGCGTCCTTTTCCTTTTGACCAGCGTTCTATAATCGACCGTCACGGATCTTTTCACAGCTAAATAATCCGGTTGTTTACACTTAGAATATGCTGCCCGTGGGCGTCGTCAACAGCCAGAACTTTAATTATTTGCATCAATGAAGAGATTGACGACATTGACGTCTACACGTGGTTGAAAACGAACCATTACCGTGTTATTTTGTCGCAGTAATCGTGTTTCCATGTCATATTGTGGTAAATAAGCGATTTTCCAAATTTGGAAGTGCACAGGCGGTGCCAGACCCTATGGCAATTCCGACGAGCTGTTTTCCGCGTATCTGCTCGATACACGGTTTCCTTTTTTGGGACAACATCCACGCCACCAAAGTTGCTTATTCTACGTTTTTACAAACACTCTCAGTCGTGGTTAGTACTTTAAAGGATCGATTTATACTGTCTGATTTTTCAGAGATGGATGTAAGATTTCCCTAGTGCTTAAAGTAACGCGCCAGTGATTTGCTTTGTTATTACATTAAGCACCTCCAAGTAGCTAGTGGTGTGCTATTGATAAATTAAATACTCTTAGCTGTAAATTCTGCTTTAATCTAGAATTTCCTTTACAAAAGGATTCTCAAGAGTTCAGTGTAATAAGGTAGCTTGCAATCGATTCCTATATTCATAAAATATTGGTGATAATCTACATTTATAACATAATTTTCACAAGAACCTACGCTTTTGTAGGATTATACAAAACTTATGCAGGAAGTTGCCGGAAGGCAAACTGGAACGAATTTTGGGACAGTTTTCCTCCATTCGCTAAAGTACACTAGGCTTTCAAGTATCAAAGTTTCTCACAAAGATTGCGACGTTTCAAGCACTTTGCTTTATCTACCAAAGAACTTAAATTAAAAGTTGTGACCTGCAATATAACAAGAATGTACAGATTAAAACAATTTAGAACAAGTTGCAGAAGAAAATAATGTGTTATTGATATTTAAAAAAGTATTAGTGCAATGATAGAACAGTGACATACAACTCAACAAGAATTGGCAACAAACTAGTAGTGTATTTAAAAAAACAACTTTAAGAGTTTCAGATACTGCAAGAGTAACTCAGTGTAATATTTTTCCAAATCTGATGATTTTTTAAAATTACTTAAAAAGAAATATAGAGTAATATAACAAGAATCGACCAATATTTTAATGCACAGTTAGAAGTTTCAAAGACTTTTATTTAGTTGAATGAGTAGCGAGTGGTTTAAGGCTGCTATTTTTACGATACGACTTATTGTGGTCAATAGACGTAAGTTAAAAAAGAATTAGCAGGCAATTCGGTGACAAATTGCTGGAACAATTTTAGGAAACTTTTAAGGCTTTTAGGACACAAAAACAAGCAATATTGTTTCAAAACCAATGGTAATGGTTCTAGAACTTAGGTCATTTAGTCGTCGCCACTGCTCGCCGCCGATTGCTTGCCACCGATTGATCGAACTCGCTTAGGAAGATGCTCGCGAAGACCAACTGTCTTGGCGAGCATTTTTCCCAGCTTCATCTGTTTGCTCGCAGTTATAGGTATAACTGCACCAGCGTAGAAAATCTAGATTATATTTTGTTAGGCACCTTCGTTTGCAAAATAATTTAACAAGTCTCTTGCTTATTAATTAAATCCTTTGCTTTTATTTTCAGATACAGCAGGAAGAAGGAGAATATTATTTTTTAAATATGTTTTGATATTAATTTTCGTTTATTATAGAAGTCTGAATGAAGAACAGTTATTAACATTTATGGAGCCTTAAGATGCTGTTTCTTAGTCAATAAAGCAATTTTATCGATGTATTAAGAAGTTATTAATTTCAATGTAATTTTAGTATATATCTATAGAACATAAAAATCCGATAAACCTCTATAAATGTTATTGGTATCAAAAAAAGTAAGTATTAACTTATACGAATTCAACTACAAGAACACACAACCTTGCTTTGACTATCAACATTTTTAGAGAAATGTAAGATTTTGAGAATTACCAACAGCTATCAAATGCCTACACCAGTGGTTTTTAATCTTTTCGAAGTCACGGAACGCTTTTGACTATAAGAAAAATTTGCGGAACACCAAAATCTCTAAGGCCACAAAACTAACAAATAATACACGGTGTTCCATGACGTGAGATCACTACTTCACCTACGTGTAGGAGCGGTGCAAAGAAGTCGAATCTAAAAAGTGGTCATTTTCTCTAAATAGACTATTAAAAAAGTTTTGGTTAAATACTGAAGCAGCCGAAAGCAGTTATTCAAACAACAAACTGTCTACGTTACTATGAAAATGATATTATTTACTTGTATGACAAACAGTGAAGCACCTTAAAGTTGATTTCTCTGCTTGCGCTTATTAACAGTGTTGATAATGTTTACTATTACAACGCGAAAGTACGCCGAAATCCATTACATGTACGATTTTTGTGATGGAAACTCAGTAGCAGCTCCTCGAAAATATGGGTTGAGATTTCCAACACGCCGACTACCAGACCGACTAGTTTTCCAGTTCTTAGAATCCTTTGTCTGTAGAATGGCCCTAGAAATTCTACGCTCCCCGGAAGTTCCACGTGGAAGATTTTGTTCTAGAATGATTACGTTTGGTGAGAGTTTTTGCAGCTGGGGAAATGTCTGTAAGCTTAAACCCTTAAAGGGCAACGCACGTGGTTTTGAGCCGAAGTTTTTTGGCAGCGCCTCTGCTAAATTAAGATACCGTATCGCTTTTTCTCGCATGGTGGCAGAATATTTGTCTCGACATTTCAGTGGATTAAAAAAACATGTTAGCAGAGTGTTACGTTTTATTAAAGACCATTTAGTGAAATTGTTCTCTCGAGCTATGTCGAATTATAGTCATCGACTCTCCCCACTAAGCCGTTGCAACGTTAAAATCTCGTACAACAGATGTTTCGTTCCTGACTACAAGAACACTCGAAATTTCCTGTTTCTTGAAGAATGTCTTGCAGTTACTGTGATGCAATCGTTCCAATCGTGATCCAGCCTACAGGGGCGTGCCTGAGATTTTTTCTGCTTCTCAAGGACCTAGAAACACCCCAAATTTTGCCTCTCCCTCTACTCCCTACCTGAAGAAAACTAAAGTAAACTTACCAATGTACCATACAGTGATTGTTTTCCCCTATTTACCAGTGCTTCGTTGGTAAATAAAAAACAGAACAGTATAATTTCCTTATCATATCAAAGGTGAGGACAACTTTCCGTTGTCCATCGTTTCCTTACTTGTTAACGTTAAAGGGTATATAATTTGTAAACTCGAACGTCCCTGGCTGCGTAGTTTTACTAAAGTAAATATCGTATGCCAGTGGCGCCAAGCTTTCTGGTTTGAACGTCCCAACACTCCTCTGTTTAGCCTATAGGTTTTTTCTGGCTTGTTCTAAATTGTACTATTTGTATGCTATATTTTACTCAATAGATTTGGATGCAGTTAAAATGTAGTACGATCTTTTATTTTTGTGTATTTTTGTGTGCATGAACTTTGTAAGCATTATGCAGGAGGAAGCACAATAAAGGTGAGTTCGATTCCCGTAAGCTGCTGGTTTATCGGCCCTCCTACGAGAACCTGCAACCAGCTGTAACCTGAAAGGTGGCGCCCATTAATTTCAACTTACCCTGTATATAACTACGTTAGATTTCCTTCCCTTAAACGTTTCTCGTGAACCACTCCTACTCCTCCGAGTTAAGCCGAAGGCACTTCTATCTTTCCTGCAGTGTTGGGTAGTAACTAAGTAAAAGTAACTCGTTACTAGTAACTAGTTACTTTTCAGTAACTTAATAGTAACTTAATTACTTTTGTGTTTTCAGTAATTGTAACTATAACACGTTACAATTATTTAGTAACTTTAGTAACTGAATGTGACAAGTTACATTTTCATGCTATAAATGCAAAATATTTTAAAATGTTCGGTTTTCAATGCCTAGTATTTAAGAAATTATACCTGAAGCTAAAGAATTTGTTGAAATTTCGAATGCTTTAGTATGCAAATGCTAATACCGAACACAGGAATACCTTCTTGTACTTAGTCGATAATAAATAATATTTGATAGATCCTATTTGGGTGGTGACAGCTTTTTCCAGTAATCTGTAATCCTTTAACAACTAGAAGCTCTCTGAGCAGGTATGCGGATTACTGGGAAGTACATTCCTAACGCCTGTGCGTAGGTTGGGGGTGTCTAATTCAGACGAAAATACATTCACCATCTCTATATTTCAATAATAACGAAAAATAAAATAG